>JAURVB010014587.1:0-44767 GCA_033002965.1 Piper betle | reverse complement strand
CCAAAGGAAATAGAATTTCAGGGAAAGGGAAAAAACAAACAAAAAATAATTTAATAAAGAAAAATAATATTATATAGGGTAGGGTACTACATTGTTTTAGTGATAGATGTATTGGCGTTGTGGTTAATTTGATTGCCATGAAATTTGGCATGAGCACCCTCAGACGACATGAACCACTTGAAAAATAAACATTTTTTTAAACAAATCTATTACGGGATCGATTTGGATCGACTCGGGTTCGTTTAAATTTTAAATTGTATGATCGATTGTAAATAGTACGAATGCTATTATCAGTACAGGTTCGTCCTTATTACGTAAATAAATACTCGGATAAAAGATCACGACCAGATCGCAAGCTACATATTTTCTGTTTTGAGCAAATCTAGCTCACCAACACCAAGTGGTATAGTCGTGCGTGCTTGTGCTTTTGTGCTTAGTTCGCGGCCGGGGCCGGTCCCAATTAACTATGCCCACCCCTACCTAATTAGGCCCCTAATCCCATGCGCAACCGGCAGTAGCGTGTTGGGCCCGCCGTTCCCCGACCTAAAATCTCGGCACAGTTAAGACAAAAGTGTCTGTGGGCCCCACGTGTCGGGCTCACCCCGATATCTCACCTGGCCGCCTCAATTTCTCCGCCGCTTACTCGGTCCCCATTGTGCCCGGGTACGCCAGCAAGGGGGCCCCAGCCGAGCCGGCTCCGTCCCGGTTCACGCCGGTCAAACGGCTCCATCGGCTCCGTCAAACCTCCGCTTCTTTTTAAAAAGGGGAAGGCTCCTCACTGCCATTTACCTTTTTGCCATCGTCTTCCTCACTGCCCCCCCCTACTCCAGTTTTAGCCTCGGATTCCCCGAGCTCGCCGGATTCAATGGAGGCCGTACGATTTCCCGCCGGATTCGGTTCCCGGTGAACCGTCGATTTCCTCGAATGGCGGAGTCGGGGGACGCCGGCGGTGCTCCCGGCGAGTGGAAGCCCGTCGTCTCCAGAGGTCGGGGGCTCTGCTCCGATGTCGTCAACGAGTGCTTCGCCACCGCCGCCGCCCGAGAACTGGCGGTTTCGTCTGGCTTCGGTGGGGCGGAGTGCTGGGGTATGGAGGGTTCTGGACGGAGGAGCGGGGAGCTTCGCGGAGAGGCGGGCGGCGAGGTGCGGGTTCAGCGCGCCGAGGATTAACACGGCGAGGTTTCGGTCGGTGAGTCCGCTTGCGTCGCCGGGGGTCTGGTCGCCGTACATCACTATTCCGCCGGGGCTCAGTCCGGCCACTCTCTTGGACTCGCCGGTGATGCTTCCCAGTGCTCAGGTATAGCCATTTCTCGCAATGTTTTTTCCTGCCCATTGATTTTGGCTTGGAATTACTCGGTGGAGAAGTCTTCAATCACAATTTTGTATAATTTGATATATTATTCGTATGAATGTTATGCCAAATTCTTAGTTTTTCATCGGTATGCGATACTACTTCCCAATTATTCCTGCACTTGTATAAATGTTTATCGTTTCCGTAGTTCTTACACGTTTGCCTCATTATTGGTTTATTCAAGTGCACAAATGTCTTGTCCGATTCTTAGTTTCTGTACGCATCATAAAAACACGCTTGTCTCGCAATTGGCCATTTAATGGTGTAAATGTTTTGTCATATTCTTGATTTTTCCGAGGCATTAGGCTTGAACACGCATGCATAAAAACACGAATTGATATTTTGTTACTTCTTTTTGTTCGAAATGTAATTGATTGTAGGTGGTGCTTGGGATGTTTCCAGATGTTAGGAACAAGATGGATTCTTGGCAATACCTTAGCTACCCGCTGATTTCCAAAATTGTTGGCAATTTGACGGGCAAAAAAAATACTATTAAATTTGGGATAGGTATATTATAGCACGTATGGATTTGGCAGTTTTATTTTCAGTCCTGGGAAAAAAAAAGTTATATAGTGTGCCTTATAATGGGAACTGTGTTTACCATTCGGTTCCATATGATTTGATCAGAGCTCATAATTGTTAGCCATCATCACAGAATGGTCAGCTTACAGGATTGAGCCAGTCCCGTGCTTAAATCATTTGATTCCATGAGTTGCTGAGGTTTTGCTTCAGATATTTTGGAAAAATAAAATGTGCTTAACTGATTTTGTAGTGAAAAATTCATTCAATTGCTTCAAAGTCAGTATAGTAAAAAAATTTTGATGTATTTTCGGGATCTCTATTGAAATTTATGTTCTAAATATTTAGTGAGGATACAATTTGTTGAAAATGCATCAAACATACACAAAATCACTTTTTTTGGTAAAATTATGTTGGCTATTTCATTGCATTAGTTTGGGCTGAAATTTTTTTGATAGTTGACATTAAACTGTGTGGAAATCACCGCCATATTCATGGAATCTGTTGAATAATCTATTACCATTCTTGTGAAATATTGAAAATTTATTGAATGTGAAAAATGATGTTTACAGTTCTGATGGTATTTCATTGTTTCTGCTATTGTGTTTTACCTTTACTTATGAATATTGATTCAAAATGAAAATCCTCTGTTTCCTGTACCATTTCATTAATAATGGTTCTTGAAATTGATAAAGAGCTAAGATTACTGTCATTAGCTATTTTGTCTTTGCAGAAAAGTCATTCATCTGTATTTTTTCATTTGCTTCCTTTTTGTTCTCTTTGTAGTTTGTCCTTGTAGATTGTCTTCGAATTATTTACTCATGTTGCTCAATGCTTGTGCTGTTTTGCGATTATTCACGTTTTCAGGGACAAGCATCTCCAACAACTGGAACATTTCCATTTCCAGCCTTCGATCAAGGATGTTGCATGCCAGTGGAATTAGGTTCAAACAAAGAGGACAAGGTTGAGGAAATAGATCACTCCATGTTTGTTTTCGAGCCCCATACTGATTTTAGTTATTCCCAAATCTATCCATCGAGACAAAAGCAGGTATCCTTTAGCTACTACTTGAATAAAATACCTTTATGTAGGTACTGGGAGCTTTCTCTTGATAAGCAGCCCGAGTAACTCCTAAACTTACACATGTTCTTTCTCTAATTCAATTTTTTCAAACATCAAATTTCAGAATGTATAATATATGTGTATATATATATATATATATATATATATATATGCCTCTGTTTTATTTTTCTTCCGCTAATTGTTTTTGGAGGGTATTTCAGCTTAGCATTTTATTAGTTTTGATATAACCATTTCAATTTGGCTGTGCTTTTTGGTCTTTCCTTGACATTGTAAGGTTCCATGAAAAGGCTCCAATATAAAGAAAACACAAAATCATTAAGTTCCTATTTGTCTGATTTTTTTCTAGAACAGGTGGCATTTCCCTATTACTTAAGCTTTCTGATAATAACATCCAACTCAGGTCTTTATGATAGGTAGGAGAACATTCAGTTCTGGGATGAACGACATTAATTATTCTTGAAATTCTAAAGAAATAGAATTATGGGTGGGAATAATGTTTTGCTATTTGTAACTAGTTTGAAAAGTTTAACTGATCTTTTATGTCTTATGCAGATATGGATGGGTTCGGGTTGGTTATGGATCGCATATGGCTATATTCGTATCCGATCCAAATTTGAAAATCCGAACCCGTATCCAAAGATTACATCCATTTCATTTACCTTATTTGTATCTAATCCAAATCCGCAAAACCTGTAGGCAATCCAAATATGAGCCTGATTGACTAAAATAATATAAATTTTAATATAAAAATGGAGAAAAAATAATAATAAATATTATTTTAAATATTTTTAAAATATAATTTTATAAAATTTCACCTCTTCGGATCAGATCACCTCGAATCCATTTCCGGTCCAAAAATTTTTATACATATTATATATCCAAAAAGTACGAACCCCAATCCAATCCAAAACTGTTTCGAATCAGATCCAAAACTATTTTGAATCGGATATTAATGGGTCGGGTTTGGATTAAATTCACAAATATTGGATATCCAAACCCATCAATGTATGCAGATAAGTAAACTGAGGGGCATACATGTCTCACGTAGAGAATAACGACCATGTACAACCTAATCTGGTTAATGTTATTGAGTGGTTTTTTACTGTCATCTGGCTTGCCCATCTAGCATTTAGGAAACTTCTTCATAACTATCAGGAGATTGGGTTTTGTTTTTACACTTGGAGGAAAGGTTTCTATAATTTGCACCTCTTTACCATAAGTCTTCTCAGTAGAGGGAGGTACTTCAAATTGCAAATATTACAAACTTGATAGTTTCTTGTGATGATAATGTATTACCATGGTGCATATGATCAAGATTTCCATTGATGAGCTTCATTAAATTAAGCTAAATCACTCCTATTTTTTATAGAGAATTTTTTAAAAAAAGCTTATCCTTTTATTGACCAGCGTTGTTTGATTTAGGTTTTTCCACTTCCGTGATTGCTGCAAACTGTACAGTGGATGATGCTAATAATCTGCCTTTGGTTCAGGTACAACCGGCATTGGCTGTTGACTGTTTTACCAGTTTGATTGAAGAAGGTAGTTCCTGCAACTTCAATATAGAGAGGTCTTCTCTGAAAAGTTGTGATTCTTTTAATGCCAGTACAAAGCGTATGAGACCTTCAACATATGCCCCTGTCTTTACTGATCAAACACTATCACAAAATGTAGATTCAATGAATGCAGTAGAAGACACATGCTCCCAGCTGAATGGAGAAGAAGACCAGAAAGAAGGGGTATGTTCAATGGGTTTGGGGAGGCCATCAGAGGATGGGTATAGTTGGAGGAAGTATGGACAGAAGCAAGTGAAAGGCAGTGAATATCCTCGGAGTTACTATAAATGCACTCATCAAAATTGCCCAGTGAAAAGAAAGTAGAGCGTTCCCATGATGGGCAGATTACTGAGATAATTTATAAGGGAACACACAATCATCCTAAACCTCAGCTTAGTCGTCGCCCATCAACTGGATCAGTTTTATCTGTTGGGATGTCGGAATTTGCTAGGGAAGAAAACAGATCTGTTTGGAGGGGACTCCCGCAAGAAAATAGCGATCATAAAAGCAGCCTTGAGTTTAAGGTGGATGGTATGGAAAGAACATCTTCTGCGTCAGCCCTTACTGAAGTGTCTGAAGCTTTGTCATCTGCTCATGGTAAAAACCTGGGATTAATCGAATCTGCAGATACACCTGAGCTCTCATCAACTCGTGCAAGCAATGATAATGACGAGGATGAGGCTACACATGGAAATCCTTCCCAGGGTGACGATGGAGATGGTGATGAATCTGAGCTGAAGAGAAGGTCATTTTGAATGATGCTGCATCTTGTAATTGGCTAGTTACAACTCTGCAAAATCCAGTTTCCGGGCTTATTTTTATTTTATTTTATTTTTTCTTATCTTGTGCAGAAAGAGAGAGGGCTGTTTTATGGATGCCGATCTTGCAGCAAGAGCTGTCCGTGAACCAAGAGTAGTAGTTCAAACTGACAGTGAGGTTGACATTCTCGATGATGGATATCGCTGGCGCAAGTATGGGCAAAAGGTTGTAAAAGGGAATCCAAATCCTAGGTAATGATTATACATGCTTTCTGTAAATACCTTGTACCGTTTTGTGGTCATCAATTTACATTTTCTTTGGCTGGTTTCTTACATGGCGCAGAAGCTACTACAAGTGCACAAGCGCTGGTTGCTCTGTAAGGAAGCATGTAGAGAGGGCCTCTCATGATCTTAAGTTCGTGATCACAACATATGAGGGAAAACACAACCATGAAGTACCTGTAGCGCGAAACAGCGGTCACCTAAATTCCACTAATGGGACTAGTCAATCTTCCAGTTCACATAACTTTAAAGCGATGCCAGGTTTAGACAACATTCCAAAGCCAGAACAAGCGCAGGATTTTGCACCCAATTTTGAAAAGAAACCAGAACTGATAGGTGATCTTCTCAAGCATGGTTGCTTAAGTAGCTTTCCTGGTGACAGAAACTTTGGATCCGTGTATTATGATATGAAGCTGCCTTCCCCATTACATCCTTCACTACCCCCTGGGTGCTTCGGAAACAACAGGGCTTTTCATCCTGCTGGTCTTTCTCGTGCTTTGGCTGATCTTCCTCGTCCTTCATCTAGCACGGACATCCACCCGCCTGCAACTCTTCCAATGCCTGGGTTTGATTACAATCTGAGGAAACTCATGGATGCCTATCAACCATTGATTCTGCAACATTCAGGAGAAGTCGATTTTAGGTTTTTAACACCAAAGTTGGAGAAAGATGATGGACCTTACGAATCTAATCTGCCCCCGGGCCATGCTGGGAATGCATCATGTGCTCAGATGATGGGGCGCTTTCCATCTTGAAATGTGCTTGTTTACCTTTTTTATTTGTTGTTGTCCTCAAGGAGGCTGCGACCCAAGGAGGCTGCGACCCAAGGATGCTGGAACATCCAAGTGCCATGCCGATATCGATCTTTTGGGCATATCGTATGGTGGATGCGGTCATTTCATACGGCAAGCAGTAGTATTCAGAATCTATTTATTATCTGTAATTGTAATTATTATCAAATTCTCTGTAATGTAATCAATATGATCCTGCAGCAACATTTTGGAGTGAAATGTTGCTTCATCACCAACACGTCAATTTTTTAAACTATGTAGTTCACTATTACACAATCTTTGACGAGAGTTTCTTTTCTAATTATTTGCCTGAACTGAAACATGACTTTGAGCAAGTTCCCGCTAACCTTCTACAATCTATTTGTTATTAATTAATTTCTGAAACTGCTTTTCTTTTTTTTTTTTTGTAGATTTGCTAAATTTGTCTTTGGCATTAAATATCTTCTGCAATCTGAAGCCATAAAATCACTGCCAATATCTATGTGTGGAATTATGTCTCTGTCCACCCTCTGTACTAACACTTTGTACAAACAAAATTAATATCTGTACATTTACAGTCAATGGGAAAGCATTTATTGATGATGGTGCTGTATTCCACTATATATTTTTTTTAGTTTAAAAAATTTTAAATATGAAAATTTTAAGATCCCTTGAAAATATAACGATTCACTCGTTAATCTAGAGTTATGTGTAGTGCGAGTCAGCTTTCCTCTTGACTTACATTTTATTGGATTAATTGAAAAAATTTTATATATATATATATATATATATATATATATATATATGGATAGATATTGTATTATATTAGGCTTAAAAGGCATCATGATCTTAATTTCAAGTTTTAAAATAAACTCGAGGGATTTTATCTTTGGCAGATTATTAATTCGAAAATACGATTGACTAAATTACCCGTGTGGAGTGATATATGATAAATTTACCACCAACATGTTCACTTACCTGTTAAATCAAATCATAATAGAATAGAAGATCAAACTAAAATTGAGTCGTAAACAGATCTAATAGAAGCTCCAATGATGTCCACGCGCCTAGGCAGAAACTCCTACTCTATACCTATACATCAAATCTAAAACCTAACGTACACTATCTGAATGATGCATTACACATCCTATATCACACTCACATCAAAACATTCACATCAATCAACATTGTGATTTTCTATGTTACATTGCAGTTAATTAGAAGCTTATATTTAATTTACCTAATTAGGTCATTAACATTCTTTTCATATCATTCAAATCATGCAAAATTGATTTTTATTTACAATCAAAGTAATTAATCATGTCAATCAATCAACCTAATATGTCATGTTAATAATCATCATTTTAAATAATTAAGTTGAAGGTAATTATACCTCATGCCGTCCGTAATTAGTGACGATTAGAGCTTGGTCGCATGTTTTAGGACTCGAATTCAACACCCGGCAGCATCTGAAGTTCAATTGAGTTTGGCGAGATGAATTCGGCGAAAATCCAGCAATTTTTGACGAATTCGGTCAATTTTCGACGATTTTTTGGCTGTTTTCTACAATTTTTCGGTGGCTTTATGGCTTCTGATGACTTTCAATGACTTTTCTAGAGGTGTGGTTGGGGCTGTGGGTCGGCACCGGCTCGGCAATCTTGACATGACCATGGTGGAGGCGAGGGCAACCGCGGTAGCCACAGTCACCAACAGCAACTGTGGTTGCTAGGCTTGCTCGATTGGCCTTGTGCTGGTCTTGACAATGGCGCATGATAGGGGGAAGGGTTCGTTTGGGTCGATAGGGCAGAAACGATGGCACAACGACAATGGAGTCTGCGTCGGGAGCGCGATGCGTTCCAGTGGTGTAATACCCTGAATCCGCTTCATGCTTGGGAATCGAATCAGAATGTCACGGGTCTCTGTTGGGTCAGCTAACCCAAGCCTAATTCATGTGGATCTACTCTCGGCGTCTCAAGATGGAGTTTGCATGGATGAATATACAAAACCCTAACATGCTACTACATAGATGATATGACAAGTAGTTTACATACCAAAATAATTATGGTAAAATTGATAAAATTTATAAAATAAAACGGACAGAGTCTCTCCTAAAAGTGCAATTGAGGGCCACCCTGTCAAATTAACATGTATAAACATATATAAATATATCAAGCATTAACATTCACACAAAATTCTAATTTGTTGCATAAGTTATTTTGAATTTTGGGTTTTGACCCATCTGTACATTATATTCACTTTTCACATCTAATTATGGGCTTTACTTGTTGTATATATTCAATATCTAAACATATTTACTAAAACATATGTATTCAAATATCACAATTAGAAATTCTGCTACAGAACGCAAATATCATATCACATCATATTATCATACCTTGCATTACATCACACCATTCTCAACATAATGACAACATCAACAAAACATTAACATTCTATCGTCTGACATGGTGTGTGCAAGAGACATCACTGCTCCTCCGTCCAGGCTGACACATCCTACTCATAATCATCACCTACATATTTTATAAAAATACGTCAGTAACGAGTGTTATGGGTCCAAAAGATAACTAATATCAAATTGGCTATAAGAGCATACTCTCATATGAAAGAAAAGCATTCATATACTTCACTAGAACTCTCTGAAGGGCACCTACTGAGGAGCCACCAGGCTGTAGACCCAGTAACATTCCGAATTGATTGCTCTGCTGATGTTGATGCCTCTCTCGGCATTTTCTCATTTCATTTTCTGGTCCATCAGAACTACTAGTATATCTTAAGCCCTATCTTTTCCTTCATAATTCTCCTGGCCTTGAGCACGACGATCGAGTACTCTCAAGCAATCACCTTTAGTAATCTTTGAGCCAAAAGTCCGGACATGCGCTGTACTAAACAATACCCGTAAACCTCAACATTTCTCCGGGTGTGAGGAACTCAAAACAGGAGTTGTCAAGATCCCTTGGGATTGGAACAACCTGCTCACTAATCCAGAGCCAGCTTTGACTAGTACGTGCACCCGCTCATAGTACGTGCAAGTTGGTTTTACCATCTCTCATCTCACTGAAAACTTGATAAAATTATGTATATAAGCATGTGAAGGGATTTATATAATAGGCCCGAAGGCAAATTGTGATGGATCTTATTTTCGAAAACATACTCAAGGGATCTCATCCTCGAGGGTTATTAATCCGAAAAACTGGTTGATTAAATGGCCCGATTTAAGTGGGATATGATAAAATGTCACTTAACTCGTCCTGCAAGTAATAAAATAATACACAATAGAATAGAGCGTAAAATAGGAAACGAGTCCTAAACGGGCCTGGTAGAAGCTCCAATCGTGTCCACGTGCCTAGGCGGTGAGCTCCTACTCTGTACCTACACATCAAGTTTATAAGCTAACGCCCGCTAACTGAATGATGCATCAAACATCCTATAGCATACACACACCACATCATACATCAATCACATATAAGTTTTCCTAGGCTATGTTGCATTAGATTACGATTATTACTTAGTTTATCTAATTAGTTCCTTAGCACTTGTTTTAATACACTTCAATCAAGAAAATTTCATATTTGTATTTATAATAAAATAGCAAACTCGTCAATTCATTAATCCTATCATGTTGTACTAATAATTATCACCCTTAATAAATTAAGTCGGAGTTAATTATACTTTGTGTCTTCGGTAATCGGCAATGCCTAAGGTTTTGTCACGTGGCTCAAAACTCGAATTCGGCACCTGTCGGCATCCGAAGTTTGATCGGGTTCGACTGGATGAGTTCGGCAGAAGATCTGACTGGGATGGGCGGCACTGGGCTTTTGCTTTGGCCAGGAAAGGTCGTGGGAGGGTCGGTGACTAGATGGTTGCGGTGACGATCACTGACGGCAAAATCAGCGACAGGTAAAGGGGTGGCGTCGAGGGTTTGGAATAAATAGGTGTCAGGGGGAAGAAGACGAGTTGTCGTGGGGAAAAACGAGTGGTTGGGGGGGAAACGAGTGGTCGGGGAAAAGAGTGATTGGGGTTGAAAATGAGTGGTCAGGGGAAGAAAACGAGTAGTCGAGGAGAAGGTCAAGAGGTCTTCTCGTAAATAGAACTTGACTTGATTCTGACTTGAGTCAAAAATAATAACTAACTCGTAATAATTCCTAAAAAATCTAAAAAAATAGGAAAAAATCCCATAAAATATAATACACACCATAACATCACAATGATATGCTCTATAACTAATAACCCACCCAAACTGCCATAACGTGCCCTAATGCGTTATTCGACCTAAAAATAATTCTACGATCTAATAATAAAATAAATAAAGAAAATCTGGGTGTACTGTCATATATTCTAATAACTCATTCTACTACTGTCTTAGTGACTTTATCATCATATACTTGGGCACACATGACTCTCATAGTTAATAACACATAACCGGCCTCAGCTCGGTATACATGTTTTGAAATTGAGCCGATTGAAAATAATAGTCGAACCGGTTGGTTTTAACTATAAAACCCTAACTCGAGTCATGAGTGTTACAGGTGGCTTCGTTGCATCATGGAGGCCAACCAGCAGCTAGGATGGCGGGGATGATTAGGCGACACGTCGGTGGAGTTTGGCGCAGTGTAATAGCTAGAGTTGGCGTTAAGGCGGCCATTGGGGAGGAGGGAAGGCAACTTCTTGGTGAGGGTTGGGTGGCAATCTTGTAATTAAAAGTTGACTCGACTTCGACCCGAGTCAAAAATAATAATTAACTCCTAATAAATTATAAAAAAATCTAAACAAATATGAAAAAATACCCTATAATATAATACAATCAATAACATTAAAATGACATGTTCTATAACTAATAACCCATCCAAACTGTTATTTAATGTGTCCTAAAAAGTTATTCGGCCTAAAAATAATTTTACGATCAAATACATAACAAAAAAACCTGGCATATTGTCATACTCCGATAACTTATTTTTCATTATTTTTGTAAAACCCGTCATTCGAATCAGGGTTTTATAATCTGAACTGGTGGGTTCGACCATTATTTTCAGTCGAGTTAAGTTTTAGTTACGAGACGACTATTCGTTTTCTCACTGACCATTCGTTTTCTCATTGACCACTCGTTTTCTTCCCCTTAACATCTATATATTTCACACTTCTGACACTGTCATCATTCAGCCACCATCATCCTTCTCACCCAACTTCCTTCTTCTTTTTCTTCTTTCTCTTTTCCCCCACGATCCTCACTCATGCTGGCCCCAACCTCTTCACCATCACCACATTACTGACGATTAGGTACAGAGTAGGAGCTCATTATTTAGGCACTAAGACATGCTCGGAGCTTTTACCATGGTCTATTTAGGATTTGCACATGATTTATTGTTCTATTCTATTGTGATTTAATTTTTACAGATTGTTATGCTAGCAGCATATGCCAATCGAAGCTGCCGACAACCATGCTACGCAAGTGGCATGTGCCAATCGAAGTCTGGAAATACTGACAACCATGCTACCTGAGTGGGTATGAAAGTAAGAAAAAAGGGCTTAGGATATGACAGTCCCAAGGGAACAGAAAGAGAAATGAGAAAAAGGCCTAGAAAGGCATCAGCAGCAGCAGATTAGTTCAGTTAAAGATAATTTCACTTCAGTAGATGCCCGCAGAGACTTCATGACGTTTTCTTTCATATGAGAGTTTGTTCTCATAGCCAGTTTAATATTAGTTATATTTTGGACCAGTAACACTCGTTACTAATGTATTTTTATTATATATGTAGGTGATGATCGTGAGTAGGATGAGCCAACCTGGACGGAGGAGCAGTGACGTCTCTTGCACACATGCTAGGCAATAAAGTGTTAATATTTAGTTATGTTGTTATTATATTAAGAATGATGTGATGTAAGGTATGACAATTGAATTCATATGATGTGAAAAATAATTAAAATACACAGATGGGTCAAGACTTGAAGATTTAGAATGAATTATGCAGTAGATTAGAATTTTGTGCGAATATTAATACATTATATATTTATATATATTTATACATGTTGATTACTTTAATTGCACTCTTTATCATATCATTTATGTAGTAATATGTTAAAGTTTCATGCCTGGTTGCAGAAATCGGCCGATTCCGTGCGGAATCGGCCGATTTAAATCGGATCGGCGTCGCGCCGATCCGATTTCGGGCCGAATCGGGCGGCCCCGAATCGGCCCCGGAATCGGCCGAGTTCGGCCGATTCCGACCGATTTAAATCGGAATCGGAATCGGCCGATTTAAATCGGAATCGGTTTTTTAGGAAATTACCAAAATACCCTAGGTATGATTTTTATTAAATTATTTAAGCATGGGTAAAATGGTAATTTGGATTTTAAAAACCTAAAATCAAACCCGCTCCCCGACACCGCCGCCGCTCGTCCGCCCGCCGCCGCCCGGTTTCCGCCTCCGCCGTGCGGCCCCGACTCCGCGCTCGCCGCCGACCGGGCTGCCGACCTCGCCGCCGACCTCGCAACGTCGCCGCCCACCCGTGGCCGGACCGAATCGGGCACGCACGAATCGCCGCCGACTCCGCCGCCGGCTCCGGGCCGCCGACGGTTCGTCCGGCCGGGCGCTGACTCGACATCGCCGCCGCGAGACTCGCCGCCGACCGGGCCGCCGGTGGCGGCGGGGTAAAAATCGCACGGTGGCATTCTTGTAATTAAAAGTTGACTCGAGTCTAACTCGAGTCAAAAATAATAATTAATTCGAAATAATTTAAAAAAATCTTAAAAAATATTTAAAAATATCAAAAACTATAATACACAGAATAATATCAAAATAACATCAATACTTAATTTTAATATATTTATATTATAAATTGTCAAATTATTATATATAACTGATTAAATTAATTTGGACCGATTCAACTGAACCGATTCCTGGCCGATTCAGACCGATTCCGATTCCGATTCCGATTCACCGGAAAACCGATTCCGATTCCGATTCCGATTTATGCAACCATGGTTTCATGCATTCATTCATAAATAGCGATAAATATCTTCCATCTCAATACATCAAGAGCAGATTCATACGATTAGGTTCGGGTTAGCTGATTTAACTAGGGTAAGTGACATTTCATTTTGGTTTACGAGCGTGGACCGGATTTGAGGTATTATAATTTCAGTAACGTTATCGTATATACTTAAGTATATTTGAACATTATCGCTTATAACACACAATTACCCTCGGCTCAACATTCATGTTATAAAATTAGTTTGATTCAAACTAACGATTAAACTGAATAGTTCGTTAAAGGCTAAATTAACTGATCACTGGTGTAAAACTTGGACTGAATCACGGTTTTCCGGTGGAGTTGGAGAGGACGTGGAGGGGGAGGTAGTGGCGGGGCTTTGAGAGGAGCAAAGGTTTGGAGCTTTGGGCAAGCGGAGCTTGTTGTGCTTGACGACATGCTGGTCCATGGGAGGGCTGCGCGTGAGCTTGAGCTTGGCGGTGGTAGGCGGGAGAAGGGTGGTCCTGCGTTCGAGAGACATGGAGGTAGATGGCGGTGGTGGGAGGAAGGAAGAGTGGAGATGGGTGGAGTGTGGTCATGGAGGGGGCATAATTTGGTTGAGGGGTATTATTGACGTTAGTTAGCAGCTTCTTCTTCTTCTTGTTCTAAGCTACGCTTGTGTGTGCATGACCGGCAGAGGCTGCCTGTGCATGACCAGCAGCAGGGGTAGAGGGACGATGGGAGGAAGGTGGAGAAGAAGCAAAGGATGGTGGACAGGATTGTGGAAGAAGGAGACGATGATGTTTTGGTTTTGGAAGGCGAACCAGCCCGGCAGCCCTCCCCCACACTGGCCCGAAGCGGGATTAGCTGTGATGGGCCTAGTGTTTACGAGTTTATGTACAGCTTATATGAGTCATAGCTTTTATTTAGAGTAATTTAGTGGCCTCATTGTTGTTAATTTACATAAATAAATAAATAAATAAATAATATGAGTGTTCATAAATTTTCAACCCAATCTATCTAATTGCTTTTCAATATTGGAGGATGATGTAAGATACGAAAACAGCCGGGCAGGCGGCAGCCTCCTGCACTGGACCGAGCCGGGACTGTCTATCTTCAAGGGAGGATTTACAATTTAAGGTTTATTTAGCTAATTATTTTCAAAATAAATTTATTTATAAGGCCATCACATATACGTACCCACAATTACGTTTGAGGTCGAGACAAGTCGGAGGTCATCACCGAAACATCAAACACCCCTATTACATATTATTTCTGACATCGTCACCGATGGTGCACTCAGAATTGGAACCATAGACAATTTCATCTCGAGTTTAAGGTTGTCTACTAACTGGTTAACGGTGCAAAACCAAACAAACAAATGAGACCTGCCTAGCTGCCACAATGGTTTGAAGGGAGTGGGAGTGAGCCATGAAATGGAAACTCATTAGAATTAAACACATTTGCAGTTAAAGAACAAGTAAACGATCAGCTGTATTCTTGAGAAGACCCTGGCAGCAAAGATGCAACTTTAAGTAAGAATCTGCACAAAGATGACTTCAGATTAATGGATGAACAAAACTAACGTTACAGAAAAAATGGGCAGATTTGTTGTATGTACATACACTTGCCATGCTTTTATGGAACTGCATATGAAATCTGACAAAGTTCAACATCATTCTTGAATGAAAATGGCACGTCTAGATCCATTGTTGGAGAACTATCCCTTGAGTTGAAAGCATAGAAACAAAATGGTAAAAAAAAAAAAATTTACCAGTAATTTCTGTAATTCCCCGAGCCTTTGTATAAAACCGCTTGGAGCATTGCCACATATCCTTAGTGTGTACTTGAGGCAGTCACTGCTTCTCTACTCCCAAGGACTTCAAAGAGTCTTCAGAAATATTTTCAATCAAAATATAATAGAATTCAATAATTTGCTTCTGATCAAGCAAAGAATGAATATTCAAGTATGAAGATAAAAACTTCAGTGCTCTGTTGAGGCATCAGCACCAGGGCTTTGAACTACACTATTCTGAGATTCCATCTCAAGAAGCTTCTGTTGTTCATTGTCAACAGCTTCCTCTTCTGCCGTCTGAGTTTTCTTGGGCTTGCTCGTTGACTGCTGATATAAGACTCCTCCAAGCATGCATACTAATAATCCAACCGTTCCCACAAATGTGGAGTGTTTGTCCCAGATTGTCAAATTGATTATGACAGTTAACAGCTTGTTGACAATACCAAGAACTGTAAATCCAGTTGCTGAAATAGCCTTTCTACAGGAGAAACCAAAAAAGGAGATGGCCAAACCAAACAAACAGGACAGGACTACAGGAAAAACTACAGCAAGAGAGTGCCAATCTGACTCATCCTGAATTTCTTGTTTTATCTTCTTCAGCTCTCCCATTATAAGCAGCTCAAGCGGGAATAGGAAAAGGGCCTCCAGGTTGTTGTAAAGCACAAGTCCCCATGTGTTAAGACCTATCGTCATTACCACATGTTTAATGTACACAAAATCAATGGACATGCTCACTAAATAAGCTAAAGCCCAAATATAAGCTGTCAAAGTAAATTGATAATCTGTGAGGACATAAAGAACACTACCACCAAATATTGTGGCAAGAGAAATCCAAGTTTTTAGGGATGGCCATGGTTGCTTTAAGAAGAGAGTCTCACCAACAGCAACGAACATGGGAACTATAGATCGGAAAACAATGAAAGTATCCACGTTTGCATGAAGGAGGAGTTCACTGTTGGTGAAAAGGGAGAGGTAGAATATAATAGCAGCTGGCAAAAATTTCCACATGGTCTTTACATCAAGTGAGTCATGTTCCACTAGCTTGAGCCATCCACATACCAAGACGCCCAGTGCACTAGTAAAGTACTGTAAGGCAGTCAATGCCCCTGGATAAGGAAATTTCATAACTGCCCATTTGTTGATTATAGACAAAAGAGATGCAGAAATGCAGTATCCAGCTGCTACTCCATAAACTGAAGATTGTTGAAGCAAGTATTTGCAAGCATCAGACCAGGCTGGTAAGACTGATACAGGTGCTGTTTGTGCCTCACTTTTGGGATTCTCTATATTATTGGTCATCTGTCTGTAGAACTAAAATTATTACTGGAAATTAAAAAGATCATGCTTAACCAGAATGCAATCAATTAAAGATGTGCAACAATATGATAGTGAGAAAAGTTGTAGTGAACTGAAGAACCCTATCAAACAATCTGATGGATCCAAATGGATTCATGTAGGGTACATGGTATTGCCCAGAGTATGAACTGATTTCACAACCAGATGTACAATACTAATGAAAAAAAATGCACACCAAACGAACTGGGAACAACCAATACGAATCAGAAAACCAGAGGAAGTCTAGTTTTGATAATAAAATACGACTATTTTGACTTTCACTAAACATTGCATGTTTCCTTCCTCCTTGTTTCCTCACTTAAAGCAAAGGAGGAATCAACCCCAAGAACACAAGCACACCTGAATTCAACAAATACCAAACCCGTGCAGATACCAAAACTCCTACACACAACCCATTCTCATTCATCAATGCGCCAATTCTAACATAATATTATTGCCACGAAACTAACATGCCAATGGCGTTAAAGCCAGAACATATGAGTGAACCCGGATAGATGGGGGCAAGCGACAAGAGCAGTGTTTTGAAGACGCAATCTATCAACAGAAGTCACAGGAAAATAACGAACAAGCGGCAATGGTTGAATGGAAAACAAAAACAAACAAATCGAAATTACAATGGCAATTGGCAACTGAAAAATATGAATCAAGCGCATTTTTATATGGACATGAAAATTACAAATAGAAGAAGAGGATGCCCAGGGCCAAGCTATATGAACATGGAAATATGAGGAGAATATGAGCCTATGACACATTTTTTCCCCCATCATATATATATATATATATATATATATATCATTTTAATGTCGAAAAAATTGGATCTTGCCACCTAGAAGATAAGATAATCCAAGACGGGGTGGTTTTTTTTAAGAAAAAAATTGACCAATTAAAGCTAGTTTAAACCACATTCATTCACTATCCAGGACTTCTTCTTCCAGCAGCAAATCCTTTTCAGACAGCATGATTTCTAAACCATGAAACAGAATAGAATGTAGGCTTGAGAAAAATTCAACTCAACATTTCAGGGATCTAAAGAAAAAATGACGATCAAAACAAAAAGAAAGAAATTAAAACAATTACTCTCACGCCGGCGTTACCGCCGTCGTCGTTGGTGCTGCCGATCGAACCCACCGCTACGCTTTCTCTCCCAGTCAGCCCCCTTGAGCTCGTGGGATCGGCTGGGCAGAGAGCTTAGGTTTTCTCCCTTCCTTCCTGCCGGCGAGGTAGGCCACGTGGATTTATTTATTTTATTAAAACATAATTTTTTATTTTAGGGGTGGGTGCTAAAACAGATGTTTCTGATTTTGGACTTATATTTTTGACTCGAATATAATTAATTAATTTAAGTATTGGTGCGATTTTGTTTTCCCTAATTATGTTTAAATTTTGTTATCATATATTAAAGATAATATTTTATATATTTTTATATAAATTATAAAAAATAATAAATATAATCGTGCCTTAGTGATGATTTTATACGGTAATATAATAATAGATAGATTTGTATGCGTGCTACAACTATTTGGCGTATAATTATTACCAAGTTAGACCTATTGAATCTTGTAAAATTAATTTTATTTAAATTATACAAAAAAATATTAAATAAAGTATGAGACTTCCGTTCGATCGAACTTGACCTGTTTAAAGCTTATTAAATTTTGAGTTGAGCTAAAAGATAAACGCCTCAAGTTTGAGCCAAGCTAAATATTATTTGATTGGCTCAATTAACACCGCTAAATAAGATAAACATAGTAAAAATAGATGGGCCGCATGTCAACCTCATTTCAAGGGTTTTAATTAATTAATATTAATTTTTTCTCCCGGGTAATTTTATCCTTGTTATATTTAAAGCTAGCCAAGACTGAGGATATGCCTTTATTTTATTTTAATAATAAAACAATATAAATTAGAAAATATAAAATTTTTTATCCATGGTAACTTTTTAGAAAGGGCGCTAAAATTTTCAAGGCTGCAAATCCAAAAAATAAATTTGTTTTGCTTTGCAAAAAATAATAGCTAAAATTATTTCTAATAGACCAAACACAATGTTGCATAAATGTATATCTCGAAATCAGAGTGCATTTTTCTAGGTTAAATGTTAGGAGATAAATATAGTCATTGCCGATCATGATAGCGTGAACAATTGATCCATTGCAAAAATTAAATTAAAAAACTTTTTTCTTTGAAAGAAGCCAACATAGCATCTATGGCTTTCTTCGCCAATACAACTTACGGTGTTATCCCTCATGTTACCAAGGCTTATTCATTTGTTGCTTTGGGAAAACAATTTTATTCATTTGTTGAGAAGACGGGTAATAAAATGAACAAATCAAGCTCAAATTATCATCATTTATCCATTACCTAGCTATTATTGGGTTTATTTTATATTAGTTATGGATGATATTGATGAGTTATATATATACTAATGGGAAAATTTTAATTCCGTGACACTTGCGGTAAGTCTCTATTGGGAACTCAAAATGCCTAACAACTGTAATTGAGAAAAATTATTTTCAATTATTTTTAATTTCAACTCTATTCGTTTATTAGTGATATATTGCATCTACATCAAATTGTTTAAGCCCAATTGATAAATAATGACCTCAAAATTGGATCCTTGTTGAAATTAATCACAGCACATATCTAGTAGGCATGGCCAGATGTTTGTCCAGTGGAAATGCTCAGACATGGCTTGATATGATTTTTACGTCGTTAGTGGACACTTTCTCGGACACTATGTCTGCTTGGACACGATATATATATATATATATATATATATATATATATATATATATATATATATTATATATATATATATATATATAGTTAGTTAGTTAGTTAGTTAGTTAGAAGACACAAATTTCAGGTGTTACGAGTTAATCCCACATAGTGTTGGGGGAGGCCAATGACTTTACGTAAGTGGGAAACCTTTACTGTTCAAGCCAGTATTTTGGGGTAAATGAGACCTATGAATACTCGTGGAGTCAAATTTGGCCCATCACAAGTAATATCAAAGCTTAGATTAGCCTCTAAAATAAATCAGCTAGCCCGAATTATAGTATTCTAAAACATCAATGTAACGTGTCCATCTCAGCATATGTAAGGGGGATCGAGATGATTTGGGTAGTCATTAGCATTGCCGAGAAATGACGTGGGATTGACCAAACAGTAAGTATATCCCTAACTTAAATATTAAACCATTTACAGAAGCAATGAACAATATTATTCTTTGCCAACAAAAGTAATGGGCAATAATAGATTTGAAGTTAGAAGCTTTATAGCATGACAATGTCATCAATCAATTGATCAATGTGCTCATTAACTCCCCATTGACAAGTTCTTATGTTCAAAGAAGCAAACAATTCCCTTTTTAAATAAATAAAGAATAAAAAATTGAGGATGTTTAGACAATTATCGTCAATGCAAGCTCACTTTGATTAAGAAATTAGCAATGCTACATTGCATGTAAGAAAATTCTTACAAAAAGAGAGAGAAAAAACCCTAGGATCTTCTACAGGCTACTTGGCGAGCATCTGGAAATCAACTGCTGCATTCTTCTGCTCAAGAGTTAGGCATTGCAACTCGAGCAACCTTAACTTTGAGGTTTTTTCAGCCGTTGTAATTTCTTTCCTTGGAGTTCTTTCTCTGTCTAATCACTCATCCCACTAATTAACTAGAAGAGAGAGTAATGGCTAGTACGTGAAATTCAAATCCCCTTCAACGAGTATTGGTAAATATATATATGATCTTTCAGGGAATTTCATTAGGCAAATCAAGGTGAACATACAAATACTACGAATAAAACTAACTGCAATGTTAAGTTTGGCAATGTTACATGCATCCTCTCAAATTCCAATAGAATAACTTCAATAAGAAACGAAAACTTGAAAATACCTGAGGGATCAATTGACGTCACTGTAGTTACAAAGAATAGCCCAAGTAGTAATCCTCTAAAAGGTCTGATATCTGCTTCAATTTGAGTATGGAAATTAGTTTCTGCTAGCACTGCTCCAGCCAAAAATGCTCCCACCTGAACAAAGGAAACCTGACTTTTAAGACCAGTACATATAAAAACTTCCTCCACTTAACCTAATAAAAAATACCAGTCACACACCATATAACTAAACTGCCATGTTTATGAAGGTTTTAATTTAGCAGAAGCTAAGAAGGCTGAATGATTATTATACCCGACAATTAACTAAGGAAAATGATAAGGTTTCTATGAAAAAAAAGAAAAAGAAACGAAAAGAGAAGGGAAGAGATGGGTAGCTACCTTTTGGGGAAAGCAAATTGTATGAATCATATGTGGCGTGGTCAATCATCATCATGCTGTTGACCTTCTCTTTTGCTTTCCTTCTGACTATTTCTACGTTAGCAATATAAAATCACAAAACATCAAACCTTCAACTAATCTAGCTACTAATAAAAAAATATATCATATAGGAACATATAAGTTATCTATAAATTTTGTTTTGGTTAAATTTGCTATAAAAAAATTAACAAATGAATACTCCATGAATCAAGTGCAGTAAATCATCAAACGAGATCAATTCCAAGAGCCAAAGATTACTCCTATATAATTAAAGCTATGAAATCTGGAATCGACTCTAGCCTCTAGGAATTTATACAAATCATAAATATTTGAGCACATTGAGCAGAACATAAAATTGAAAACAGGCAAGGTCGAATATCATTTTTTTTAATACTCTACTGCAACTTAAATATCTTCACCTGTTCAATCGTGTACAAGCTTTTCAAAAATCCAAATTACAAGTTCAATTTTTTATTTTAAACCAAAAGATACAATTTTCCCTATAGCACATAGGCATCAATTGCTTGAATCTAAATTGCCAATGAACAAAAGAAAATCTAGCATGTCAAAGCAATTTACTTCCAAAGCAATAAATAGAAGCTACAATTTGCTTGCATCATTTGATCTCTATTTTTTATTTACCAAAAAAATAAGAGGAACAAACGTGATAAAAATATTCGGTCAGCCAAGGCTAAGTTTGTGTTACAAGTTTTGATTGCTTTGCCCAAATCTTACAAAAGATACCTAAGAGCAAACACTATGAAGTGAATTAATAGTCACACTAAAAGACCAGATTTTAATAATAGAATCGACAATTGATCTATAACAATAATGAAAATCATATGCAAATGAGGATCAATCCAGGACAATGAACAAGAAATTATAAAATGGATTGACAAATTTCGACCATCAAATTTATAATAAAGTGCACATCTAAATGGTTGATACCTCTGACTTGGATGGTGTACTATAATAGAATGAAACAAGCTTTGCTCCAAAACCAATAGAGGCCCCCACTGGGCACTTCAACCATTTGGGAGCTGGCAAAAATAAAAACCCCAAGCCAATTATTAGTGATGATAATATCACATATAATAAAACAAAAGCAATAAAGAATGACCAAACAAAAAATAATTCCCACTATTTAATCACTTAACCAAGCCCAATTGGTTCAAAAACTAGTACTACCAGTCGTGTCACCAGCTGTGGACGCATATCTGGTACAAGCCTCCATTAATAGAAAGAAAAATCAATAGGCCCTAAATGGATTATGTATAAGCACAATTATTCTCACATTTATATTGTATAAACCAAATATGCCATCAAAAAAAGAAGCCAAAATGATTCCTGGCATGTTCGGATACCAATGAATATTAAAATTAAAATTTCAAATGGTGTCCTCAAACACTTTACATATTATCTACAATGAAAATATATGAACATAGAAACATCAAACATTCATATGACATGTTTTGAGTGTGTCACACTAACAATACGAGGGCATTCCGAACACTAACAAAAGAAAACAGGAGGAAATACAAACCAAAATGTCTTAAATAATTCACCGCTGTTTGAATCCCAACAAATAATTCAGTTATCCTTGGGACAAGTAAACAGATAAGAAACGTCACATGGACACCATGACATGGCAAGCACAGCTGATTGAAATTTCTACATCATGAATGTTCTAAGAAAAAAAGACAAGCCATACGACTAATTCTGGTCAAAAGACAATGGAAGCACATTAGCTGTAAGGGAGAAATAGATATATGAAGAGAGAATTTGCTAAACCTAAACTGCATGGTCATGATCTCAGAGCATGAAAACTAGCATAAACTTGATGATTTAAAGACTACTAATTCATGGAAAAGCCAACATATATACAGCTAAATGATTCCAGAACATAAACTTGAAACTAAAGTTCTCAGGTGACAATATACATTCATAACATGTAAGCATGTTTTTGAAATGAGCCAGTTATGGCTGTTGCAATCACAATTTTTTCCAGCATAAAAAACTTCTTAGACGGTGTCAATGCCTAAACAGTTTTGTTCTGAATCTCACTAATCAGTTTCGGTGTGCTCATTTCATTTGTTCTTGTCAAGATCCCTGTAAAACAATACAAATACCCGTTCTTCGTGGTTCGGAGAGAGTTTGAAATAAGCAGAACAGAAACTAAGAAGAATTAAACTATAAATCAGAATTTATAAACAGACAATAAGAATTAAACCATCATAAAAAGTTTATTCAAATAAAGACTGTAAATTGCACACATGAAACTGACCAATGAATATCAGTGAGGGAGAGGAAAAGAGATGAGAAGGAAGGAAGGAGGGAGGCACTGCGTGCTAGGCAACGGAAGGAGGAAGAGATGGGAAGAGACGAGGAGAAAAGAGTAGCTGCACCAGAGGGGGCGGCTAGAGTCGTTGCCGGCGCCGAAGAAGATGAAAAGTGGGGAAGGGTTGTCGCTGGCGTTGTAGAAGATGATGAAGGTGACGATGGGGGCGGCTGCGAGTAGATGATCAGCAGCCCCAGCCGAAGGTGGCGAGGGCGGAGGGCGGCGTCGACCTCCCAATGTCAGCAAAAATGACAAAACAGTACTGGATCACCACTAGAAACCATGGCATTGATCAGTGGTTAAAATTTGTCAGAGAAATCGGTGACAAATGGATGACAGACTTTTTTTAAAAAATTGGCCGTGGTGGCTGCACAAGGGCGGCGTGGTAGTGCGAGGGTGCAGCTGCTCGGGGCCATGTGGGTAGCAGGTGCGTGAGTGGGGCAGCGGTCTGCCACGCAAGGAGCCTCCGCACAGAGGGCTGCCGGAGGCAGGGAGCAGTGCGATCAGGGTGCAGAAGGGCGGGGCGGGTGGGGGCAGCCACTTGGTGGGGTGCTGGGCCGGACGCCCTCTCAAGAACACGGGGTCAGATTTCGCGTTCAGCCGTAAAAAAATTTTGACGGAGCGACGGAATCGAATCAAATCAGTTTAAATTAGTTTAATTAAATTAATTTAAATTAATTATGTATAAAAATTTTAATTTAGTTAAAATTAATGGGTTATTAGTTATAAAACATATTATTCTGATATTATTTTTATGTTATAATATTTATTATATTTTATGATATTTTTTCATAATTTTTTGGATTTTTTTTGAAATATTTAAATTAGTTATTATTTTTAATTCGAGTCAGAATTGAGTCAACTTTTAATTACAAGAATGTCACCGCTATTTTATCCCCCCTTCTTTCTCCCTGACGCTACTCATCTTCCCTCCCCTGATCGCCGCCACTGCCCTCGTCGCCCTCGTCGCCTTGTCGCCCCGTCAGCCCCCTCACCCCTCGCCCTGCCCCATTGCCCCGTGTACCCTGTCGCCCTGTCCTCTCCCATCCCCCCCCCCCTCTTGCCCCTACGCCTTGCCGCCCTGGTGCCGCCCTCACCCTGTCCCTTATCGCCCTGTTACCACCCTCACCGCCCCATCCTCCCCCCGCTTTGTCCCCGCCATCATTGCCCCCTCGGTCCCCGTCACTGCCCTCACCGCCTTCTTGTAGTCATTTGGAATTGGCCAATTCACAGACTAATTCGAGTCGAAGACTAATTTACATGTTTTTTTGATACAAATCGCCATTAATCTGATTTAAATCGGCCGATTCTACGACATCAGCCGATTTTTGCAACCCAATTTGTGACTAAGAAGTTTCACGTAGAAAACATCAAATATAAGCTATGCCAGTACGACAATTCAAAATGTTCAAATATCGAGCATGACACATATAGGACCATAAAGTCATGCAGTGAGCCTCGTATGAATTCAATCTTTATAATAATATAAAAAATAAATATTTTAGAGAATACTTAATTTATTATGATGATGTTTAAATCATAAATTTAACGTAAAATATACAGTTATTGTGCAATTTTTACACGGTAAGCATTCGTGAGAAAATGCTAGCTCTCTTTGAAAGTTAACTAATGCATTTGACGTGGATACTATTATGAATTTTTTAGGTGATCTAATTGGAAGAGCATTTTCTATTTTATTTGTGTCTTTTATTTATAACATTCTGATGAAAAAATTATGTTTTTCATATTATGATGAAGAAATTATTCAACAAGGGTCTTGATCTATGAATAATTTAATGTTTGATTCATTTTATATATTCTTAAGATTGAGTCCTATTACATGATCCCATATGCCCTTCACTTACAAAGATTCATAAAGTCTCCTCCAAAAGATTTGGGTAGGACAGCTGATATTTGGATTTTACAGTGTAGAAGAAAAATTCCCACATGATAATTAACGTCTGAATTCATGTCAACTAAATGATGGTATTTAGGACGTGAAAGAATAGACGGTAATGATGTTTTGATAATGATAATACTTGTGACCATACCAACAATTGCAACCTCCCCGCTCAAAAATATTATTATGTAATGTAAAACTTCACACACCACTTATTTCACGCAAAATATTATAACTTAACGAATATGAGGCACGCAAGAGTGTGGCATGGCTAAATTTTATTTCGATTAATACCATCCTGAGATCATCAGAATGTCCCTCACAGACTCTTGGCATGCAGGAACCACTTCCAGCATTCCATATGCAGCTTCCATGTCCTCCTCACATAGCGGGGCTGGCTCGTTCAGATCGAGGAATGGCTCGCCCTGGCCCGATCCCGCACTTGAGCTGCCGCCCCAATGGCACCTCTTGTGCCCTCCCAGGGCCTGGCCCGTCCTGAACACCCTATGGCAGACGGTGCACTCGTGGGCGCGCGCCGCCCCGCTTCTCTTCTCTTCTTGATCGCGGCGTCACCG
Organism: Piper betle; assembly: GCA_033002965.1. Lineage (NCBI taxonomy): Eukaryota > Viridiplantae > Streptophyta > Magnoliopsida > Piperales > Piperaceae > Piper > Piper betle. The sequence goes on along the minus strand of JAURVB010014587.1, from coordinate 19,194 downwards.
GCGGCCAACATCAGAAAAAAGGCGCCCAGATGGCCCTGGCCTGAGTCCGGTGCCGTTTCCCGTGGCGGCCGAATAGGGTGGGTCCTCATATGGCCGAAGAGGGCCTTCTTGGAGGCAAACTTCTTGTAGCATTGGCTACATTGCACCATGTCATTGTTTTGACCTCCAATGTTAGAAATCCCTCGGTCACTTCCCATTCTATCCATACACCTGCTTCATGTCTGTTACATCAACAAAAACTACTATATATATAGGATGAACAAGCTCCTCCTTCAACTGACACTCGCCAGCCAAAGGTGGTATGTATTATGATCATAATAATAATAATAATAATAATAATATTACGAGTGATTGGAGATGTGGCCATCTTCTCCACTGAGGCCACTAATAGCCCATTTTCTGGTACGAGTCTAAACACTGTTTTCACCAGCAAACTGAGCAAGTTTCCACTCTTGCTTTTTCGAGTCTACGCAAGAGAACAGTAATGCATAATTTGACATGACAATAGCTTCATCAACTGCCTTTCGTTGGCACTCATGAGCAAGTGAAGTACACTCACCGAAGACCTTAGGACAAGTGAAAATTTTTTTAGCTACACCCTCATTTCATAGGCACCAATTTCCTGCAAAAATTTGGGATTTCGATCAAATTCATGTACATACCAATTGAGATCTAAATTATTTCAATTTTATCTTTGCTGTGATATATCTATATATCAATGAATACATTTCAAAATTATTAGAGGTATTGTATACCAAATATTTGGGAAAAACCTCAGACTGATTAGGTTTCCTGCCTAAATAACCCTCATTATATCATATCTATCCTTTAGAAGAGACATGCTAATGTAAGAGCCTTTTTTATTTTTTCTATAAATAAGATCCATCTCCTAAGCTAAGCATTGGACGCCACTTTTCTTAAAAATAAAAATTTTACTATTCTTTAGACTTCAGGAATTAAGTTATGAAGAATAAATCTTTTCCATTTGTGAGGGATTTGACCATGTGAATCCTATTTGGCTGCAAGGCACACTCTCTATTTTATATGTTATTATTAATTTTTTAAAAATTCTTAGGAGTTAGATAAAAAAAGCAAAGTAGATAAACCCTAGGAGTTATTGACTATAACTTTGGTGTACACTAGAAGTACAGCTAAAAATTTTCCAAGAGCATGGCACTAAATATTTTAATGGTCAAGCTTCACGGGTACAACTACTCCAGCCAAGTTATCAAGAATGTGCAAAAACCTACAATATATATGTATTTTTAGTGGTAGACAAGAGATCAAGTGGCTCCCTCTGAGCCAACACCCATTATTCTGACCTGATTTTCTTATCTTTGCTGCCTTCACTAAACAAAGGGATCAGAGAGGCTTCACAGTTTCCCTATTTGCATGAGCATTCAAAACAAGAATCATGCTATATCTGGAGGGTCAAATTAGCCTTCTTTTTCACTGGACTGGTGCTGTTGTGCTTACTGTTGGATCGTGTCTTCTTGTGTGTCATTCTTGGGCAAGTGCAGTCCACCTTTGACACCAGTTTCTGAATGCGATGAAATGGTCTTTTGATCCACTCAGCAGGTCTTCCATGAAATGATCTTTGAACAATGAACAGCTTGTTTTGTGTGGCAAATGGCAATAGCCTCTTTTCTTATAGCAGTGGATGAGATGAGATCTATGATATTGAATTCACGACTAACCTTTTCTTTTGAAGATTGGAAAATCGAGATATGATTTAAATATCATGTTTAACAAGTATTTTTGGTAAGAGATTAATGATTTATTTTTATCTTTACTTTTCTCACCTCTCAAAGACGGACCAATGTGCTAATGTTTAGCCTTTGAAGTTTGAACCAACGAAAGATTGCAATTTGCTGAGAAGCAAGATGTGTATACCCAGGTTGCAGTCAAATCAAACCAGCTCGTGAGCAAACGGTGTTTTGCTCTGTCTGGGTTGAACTCCTACTTGGTATTTTAGAACTTGACTTGAAATTAATAGATTGATTAGTTGTGAACAGAATTCTGATTAGGCTCGAAATTTGAGTTCGATGCATTTAATTTTCATAAAATATTTAACTCAGTTCAAATTGTTATGTAATATCTTATTATTTATATGTATTGATAGTTTATATACAATTGTGGCCTTATATAAATTTAAAAAAAACACCATTTTTTTCTCATGGATTGCAAATCTTTAACATACTCAACTGGAAACTTAGTTTATCAAACGTGAACCAACCTTGAACAAGCTGGTTATAAAATGAAACTGATGTTTCATTTGACACAGCTCATTTACCTCTCTATGTCGGAGCAAGAGATTCCAAAATCAATAATGACCTTTTAGTCGGTCTGATTCATATCAATTATAATATTTACACCTGATCCCAAATAATTCTAAAGGTGACAAAAACTTTCTCTTCCTTTTATCTCACTAGTAAAAAATCGCTCGTGACCAACAGGAACTTTGTGACAACAAAATTCGGTCACTTTTTATGACCGCATTGCGACTGGGTTGTAATGGGTAGGTTTTACGACCGCATTGTGGGGACCACAATGCCGATTGTAAAAGATATCTTTGGTGTAGTAACCGTTTAGCGATGAACTTTGCAATTCGGTTTTTGCCACCGCTTACTGCAGTCACTAAATACAATCACAAGTGCTTTACGATCGTTTTTTTTGTTGTTTATCGGTTGCTAAGTTTTAAATTGCGACCATTGCTTAAGTCGAAAAGCACCACTCCCGACCCTAACATTGCCGCTGCTCGTTGATAACTTCGTAAAAGAGTTATTATTTTTTATATTTTATATTGAGTTTTTGTCATGTTTCGAATAATTTTTATTTTAATTTAATTAGTTTAGGAGTTTATTAGGTATTATTAATAAAAGAAGAAATCATTGTGATTTTAGTGTAAAAAGTGCTAATTAATATTATTTTGACTGGGTATAATAGTTAGAAGATGATCTAAAATGAATTTAGAATGCTTTGGTGTTCTGGCCGAAACCCCAAGGCTTGAGCGTTGGGATCAGAGCGCTCGAGCACTGGCCCTATGGTTTTGAAAGAATTATAGCCGAGACCAGAGCGCTCGAGTGTTAGAGATCAAAACGCTAGAGCCTGGTGGCGGAAAAACTTTTTAGTATTTTGGGATTTTATGGTGGGCCCCACTTATACTATTGGGTGGATCATTTATAAACTTGATTAGGGTTTTAAAGAGAAAAATAAGAGGAGGAAAAAAATAACGCTAAACGGCTAAGTGATGGCACGAAAGGCGAGAAGGAACAACAAAAAAATTGGATTAGAAGAAGATGACACTTTCTCAAAAAGATTTTTTCTTATTTTGATTTAGTTTTCTTTGTAATTAAATGATGTCTTTCATATCACATATGAATTTTTTGAGTTTAATCAAATATTTTATGGAGTAAATTTTTTTTAGAATTTTCAATGATACTTGGTGCATGGATTAAAAAAGGTTATTAATTTTTATCTATATGATTGTGATGTTGGATCATCTATTTTATTCTGTTGTTAATGCTATCATTAGACTAGCCATCTATTGTTAGATCTAGAGATTTAATCTTATCTAGAGATAGATTAAATTTGCCATTGAATGAAATAGTCTTTCTTTATCTATTTTGGTTGATTTACATGCAAGATAGAGATATACTTATATGTCTTGAGTAACTATTAAGGGCAAAATTTAAAGTATCATTTTTCATATATAATTTCATAGAGATATAGAAGTTGGGTGTCAGTGATAAGTTTATGGTGAATCAAGAGATTATTATGAATATTTAATTCGCGTGGTTAATAATCCAAACGTACAATTCATGGGTAGAAGTTATAACTTTAATTATATAGAGCACTATATGAAATTGAAAATCCTAGGTTTGTCGTCTTGAAGTTAATATCTAATTTAAATATTACATTTTAGATTAATTTAATCTCAATTCATAATTAAATCACTTTTTGAATTTGCTTTCATTTTAAGTATAATTAATTAAATTAGTTTTGGTAATTGAGAATTCTAATATTAATTCCTCGTGGGACGATATTTTTTATTACTTTTGTTACTTGATTTGGCACGTGCACTTGTGTTATAATTTTCACATCACTCGCAACCGCTCGCCACCTCGACTGCTCTCCGCCTTCATGTCTGTGGGCACCAGGGTCTTTCCCTTGGGTAGTTGTAGGTGCCCATCTTTCCCTTCACCATTTTTGTTTCATTTCATCATCATTTTAGTTCATTTCCATCATCATGTATTGCTTACTATTCGTACTTTTGGTTCATTTTCTTGATGTTGTTCATATGTGATGACTCATTGCTGTGTAGAAAGGTTGATTTTAAAATTTTCATGAATGTTTATTGTTGTTGTGTGAGGCCTTAGTGATGTAAATCAATGATGATGTTTTTAATTGTGTTGCCATAACTTTAAAATAATTACCTTTTTATTCTAATTAAAACTGGGGAGTTGATTCGCTAAGTTAAAATAATTATTGATTGATTTATGTTGTTATTGTTGAATTACTTATGACGTGATTAATATTTGAATCACACTTATGGCCATCATGATAAGTGAATGTTAATGTACTCATCGTATTTACGATAATGATTAGGCTGTTGGTGAATTAAGCATCTCATTGAAAGGTTGTTTGTAAACTAATTGAACATGGATGTCGGTGTGATTGAAAATTATTTGTGAAAATTACAAGTTGTTTGCCACTTTATATAACTGATTTGTATCACCCGGATTTCAATTCACCTAAAAATTGGATCAAAATTGTTACGATTGAGTTGAGTTATGCCTAAATCAATTAATTTGTAAAACTCAAAGATAAACGGATCGAAATAACTCTCTTGGCATCTCGAGAAAGGAAGAAATGTCATGATACATCAAGAAAATACATGAAAATGTGTCAATACAAACAAAAGAATGAAATAAAACAATGACGCGCTAAGTTCAAGTATGTGTAGCATCCATCTATCATTCCACCAAAGTTGATCCAAGACTTAGGAATACAAGACTTACATATATAATAAGAAAAACATCCGCAACGGGTGTCACTAGTCAAAAAAATAACTAGTACAAACTGGCAAGTAGAATCTAATATTCCATGAAGAAGGAAAATAATATATAATGTCCAAGGGAACTCTCAAAGGGCATTAATGAGAAGAGCCATCAAGTTGCAGACTCGATAGCATCCCGAATTAAACTAGTGTTATGCCACTCTCAGCAAATGCCTCCTTGGCAATAACTAGTTCCACTCTCGGGAAAAAATACATGTCTTTAACCTTCTCTATACCTTATATAACTCCTTGCCTAGAGCACAAGGGCTGAGTACTCTCAAGCAGTCGCCTTCAGTATCTTCTGATACCACAAGTCTAGATATGTACTATACACAATAGTACCCGTATCTTACATACTTCTCCGGGTGTGAGGAAGCTTAAGACGTAGAGATGTCAGGGATCCCTCTGGAATGAAACAACCCTCTCACTAATCGAGAGCCTACTGTGACTTGTATATTTGCCTGCTGTGATCTATGTATGCACACACTCACGGTATATACGAGGTCAAATTCATCAACTCTCGTCTCACTGAAAGCTCGATAAAAACTATACGTAGGGCTGAGAATGTAATTATATAAATAAGCCCGAAAATAGCATGAGGTGGGGCTAAGTTCGAAAACAACACGAGGGATTTCCTCCTTAAGAGTTATTAATCACAGAAATAAAATCATTTATATGGTCCATATTACATGAGGTCTAATAGAACAACCACTTAACACATCCAACGATCTTGAAATCAAATCCATGATAGACTAGATTGGTTAATCTGAAAAAAGTCCTAACAGAGCTATGGTCAAGCTCTAAGCGGGTCGGAACATCTACAACAAGCTTGAACTCCGAAACATATATTGGAATCTAAGCAAAAGACTGACAAGTATATGTAATGTATGGTCGTGGTGTGTGATCATATTAACAATAACATCACAAATAATATACAATGCAAAGGAAACAGATGAGCAACATCAGACAAGCAAAACAAGGCACATACAACAATAAATAAATAAATAAATAAATAATAAAATAAGTCAAATAAATAAAAGAACTATACTAAAAATAATTGTGGACGAGTAACATCAAGAAATGAAATAAATAAAAAATAAAATAATAATATAAATAACATTAAATAAATATACAACTAAATACGATTAAATATTAGCACACATACACAAGTAAATAAATAAATAAATAGCTAATAGTGTTTAATCATGAATAATAACAAAATAGTTATGGACGTATGAACACACAACTAAACATGAATAGATAATAACATGTGTGCAAACAAATAAGTAATAATTAATTAATTAAATTAGATAAGATAAACATGAATAAAAATAATGTAAATAAATAAATACATGATCAATAATAATAAATAATCATTTGAGCATTCATCATGTACAGCATTTATTTAAATAACAAGAAAATAATAATAATGAATAAATAAATCAAATAAATAAAAAAACAAGCATAACATCAAAATAAGGCAAATAATATGAATATGTATCTAAACTAATATAAGGAGTCTTGAATTATTGAAAACATTAGAAAAACGGATGAAAATGGGCAAAAATGAGATGTAGAGTCAACTAGGCAAGTTAGACAGATTTGACTCAACCGAGTCAAGCTCCTGGGTGAGATAGGCAACTCGGTCAACTGGGTTGGGTCATGGACGCGAATAGGGTTGGACGAAATGGTGCGAGCACGAACTGGTCGGCGGACACGAACAAGCTGGAGAAAGCACACGGGCATGATAGATGCCGCGGGTGCCCGTTGCCAAAAAATGGCAATGGCGGGGACCCTGGGGTCTACGCCAATCTTGATCAACAGCCTAGGCAATGGGGAACATGGTGGTAGTGGCGACTGACAAAGTCTATTAGTAGGTTAGCCGAAAAACAACTACAAATAGGAGGGATTGCGGCCGAATTAGGTGGAATCGTCGGCTGCAATCGCGGTTGCATCGAAGGTCGGGGTTGTACTCAAATGGAAGGTCTCGAGGAGGGGAAGCTGTCTGGGCTGTTCACCTCACCGGTGCCAGAAAATGCCCCGAAAGTGAGAAAAATGCTGCCAAAAATGACGATTTCACCGGTGGCGATCGTGGCCACAATGAAGGTCGAGGGTGGTCTTAAAATGTCAATAATGGTGGGAGGAGTCGATTTGGGTAGTCAGCCTTGCCGGTGCCGGAAAATGGCTTGAATGGCAGTGAGAAATGGTGAACAAACCGTCGTCTTTGGTGGCCAATGCGGTGGCCCTGGTGCCAGAGCTGGGCTTGGGTCAATAGCCAGTCACAGTGGTAGTCATCCAGTGGTTGGAGGGTGGCTGGAGACTCACCAACGACGGCCCAAAGTGCTGGAGGTGCAAGGGATAGAAAATATTATGAAAATACAGGAGAAAATCTCCTGAAATCTAGTTGGCCAATGCTAGGGCTGACATGACCTAACTAGATCTTACCACGTGGCACGATCTAAGTACCCAACAATTTGTGGGCCTGGTGGGGTCCACTTGGAGTATAACTATATATATATGTGGACGAAAAGCTTAGATTGACACTGACAAAAGTCAAAATAGACTCGAAACCTAATGGTGACTCTTTGGACAAAAATTGAGGTGAAGAAGCTAAATGGGTCTCGAAGCCCTGTACTCAGCTGGTTGAAGATCTGAGAATCAAATCAAATTGGGCTTACAGTGGTTATCTGGTAGTCCAAAATCTCTAAAATGCATGCAAAAGAGATACCTTGAAAAAGCCCAAACAGATACTAAACAGTGCAATGGCCAAAATCTAACCCCCTGAGCTAACATAACCACGGACCCGCATACCTTGAGAATATGCTAATAACTCACGTTCTGTTGTAGCATAACTGAAGCTATCATCGGTATATCGGGCATACTTAGCCTCTATAATATGCTCATATGACTATCTGGGCCCCAAACTTATGGTTTAAAGCTAAACTTATTCGAATCGACTTGAGACTGGCTTGAACCGTGCAAAGCAACGAGCGAGTAAAACCCTAATCTAAAGCTAGGGTTTTACATGATTTATGCTCTGGGACTATTAGTAGTTTCACCTTCTTGATTGTTCATGTTATTGGTAATTATTAGTGTAACACCCTGTTTCGGCTCACCCGTGAACCGACCCGGAAATGTCACCGGCGACCGAACCGTTCGCTAATCTACTGGGTTCGGTTAAGCCGACCCGGATCTGCCCTCGGTGTCTCAAGATGGAGATGCAAATATGAAATGCATGGATGGGATGCGTGGGTTCTAACGTAGTCCTACATGCATGCTATGATGTACAAGCAAAGACAAGACAAAATAATAAATGAAAAAAACCAAAAGAAAATATATACTATTTTATAAAAATACAGTAACACATAATAATCTACCCTAACATTCAACCATTATCTCATTCATTTTTACCTGAGCCGAGTCTGTACTCCAAGGCTCCCTACTCATTCATATTTATCAGTTCGTTTCATAACAAGTAATTCACTCAAGCAAACACATCAAAATTATCGTTTACATAACAATAACACACCATCATTATACGTTACACGCGGCAGGTACATGTGTGCGCGGTTCCGTGCTGCTCCTCCGCAGTCCCGACAGCTTTCATCCTTCGCATTTCTCACCTACATATATATAGAAAAACCGTCAGTAACGAGTGTTACCGGCCCGGAAAATAACTAATATCAAACTGGCACAGGAGAGCAAACTCTCCTGTTGAATGAAAACCATATACTTCCTCAAGAACTCTCATCAGGGCACATACGGGAGCCGTCGCCCTCGGGTCGACAGCGTCCCCCTATCTTTCACATTCTCATGCCTCGGCCATTTCTCTATTGCTTCTCGCGTCAAATCTCATTCCTTTCCGCCCTCTGCACCTTCCATATTACTCCTGGCCTTGAGCACGAAGGCCGAGTACTCTCAGGCAGTCGCCTTCAGTACCCTTTGAAACCACAAGTCTAGACATGCGCTGCAATGCAGTACCCGTGAACCTCCACACTTCTCCGGGTTTGAGGAACTCAAAGGTGGAGTTGTCAGGATCCCTCGGGAATGAAACGGCCCGCACACCATTCCAGAGCCCACTGTCGACACACACGTGCCCGCTCGCGTAGCACGGTAGTCGGATTTCCCTCATTCAGTCTCTCACAAAAACACGAAAACTATACATATATATAGGTCTGGGTTGGGATTTATACAATAGGCCCGAAGGCAACGTGAGCTGGATCTGAAGTTCGAAAACAAACTCGAGGGATCTCATCCTCGAGGGTTATTAATCCGGAAAATCGTTGGCTAAATGGCCCGAGTTAAGTGGGATTCGATAAAACGCCACTTAACTCGTCCTGCACATAATAAATCAAATACACAAGAGAGTAGCGTAAATCAGAGAACGAGTCCTAAACGGACCTGGTAGAAGCTCCAAACGGGTCCACGCGCCTAGGCGGCGAGCTCCTACACCGTACCTACACAATCAAACTAAATACTAACGCCCGCATGATGAATCACACATCCTATAGCATGCACGCACAATCAACACAATCACGCATCAATCAACACACATTAACCTATATCAATTCTAGCAAGTCTACTTAGGCTAGTTTGCATTAGATCATGATCATTACCTAATAACCCTAATTAGTTTCATAACTTCTATTTTTTTAACACCACACAATTCCACAAATTTCATATTTTATTCTAAATCAAATCCACATTTATATAAGTAATTACAATGCACAATTCATCAATCATAGCATGCAAATTCTAATAATCAATACTTTCAATTAATTAAGTTAAAATAAATTATACCTCGCGTCGTCGAAAATCGGCGACGGCTAGGGTTTCCGTTTCGCGGCTCGAAACTCGAATTCGGCACCTAGCGGCGTCCGAAGTCCGATCAGATTGGACCAGGTGCGTTCGGCGGATGATCCGGCGAATTTCCCACGAATCCAATTTTCCGGCGGTTCCGGTGGTTTTCCGGCGAGTGTCGGCGGTTTTCCGGCGGATTCCGACGGTTTTCCGGCAAAGATTCGGGACGGGGCAATCAGGGGGTCTATCGGCACCAGCTCGACGAGCTTGGTCCGATGGCGGTGTCAAACAGAGCAACCGAGGCGGCGATGGCCGTCGACGACGGTGTCGAAAATGGGCGGCGGCGGCGGTGTGCTCCGATCGGGGCTCCGGCCGGCCTCGACGACGGTCGGGAGGATGGGGGAAACGTCGGCAACGGCGAGGGGGTGCTCGTCAGGGTCACACCGGCGGCGGAGCGGCCCGGACGGCGGCGGAATCCGGCCCGAAGTGGCGGCGGCCGAGGTGGTTTCGTGGGGCGATTCCGGCGTCGTGGCGGCGAGACGGTGGCCGGGGTGGGTCGTGGCGGCACGGCGACGGCACGACGGGGCAGGGCGGCGTCGATCGGCGGCAGCACGGCGTCGGCAGCGGCGGCGGCAGCAACACACAATGACGGCGGCGCGGCTAGGGTTTGGACGGGGAAGATGTCGGGAGGGAGAAAAACATGGCTAGTGGCAAACTTGTAATTTAGTATTGACTCGATTCCGACTCGAGTCAAAATAATAACTAGTTCGTAATAAATTCTAAAAAAAATCTAGAAAAATATGGAAAAATTACATAAACTAAAACAAACACAACAACATCCAAATGGCATGCTCTATAACTACTAACCCACCCGAATATAATCCAACGCGTCCTAATGCGTTATTCGGCCTAACACTATTTCTCCGATCAAACATATAAAAGAAAGAAAAAAATACTGCATACTTTCATATATTCTGATAACTCATTCCTCACCATTTTCTCGACGTTATCATCATATATTCAGGTACACCTGACTCTCATCGCTCATAACTCACGGCTGGTCTCGACTCAGCACGCGGTTCATGAAACTGACTCGACTCGAACCAACGGTCGAACCGACTGGTTCGGTAACGTAAAACCCTGACTCGAGTCACGGGTTTTACAATTAGTATGATCCTTGTTCTTTTACATTTATGGGTGGTTTAGTAGATTATTTTCATTCATTTAGCGCATTTTATGGTCTATAAGATCATTGGTGCACTCGTTGTTCCTATTATAACTACCATAATGTCCTATAAGACCTATAAGATCATTATTCTTTCATTTAATATTATCATTTTGATCATTTTTTTTTTTAAATTGCTCAGAGCGTATAGAGTCGACATATGGTAGTGATCCTTATGGCCAGCCATTGGTTGTCGACCCTGTGGCATATCGATGACATTTGAGAACCAAGCAAGAGTCACTAATATGGATTGGGATTTGCATTGATGGTAGTGCGCCACCTTCCTCCTGAGTCATGTGGATCCACTTTTTAACATGGTAATGATGAGTCTTTCTTCTGCCAACCTAAGAAGTTAGAGACCTGTGAACAAGACAAATAGACAAAGATCATGACGATAGGGAGGAGATGAGGGCAGAGGTTGAAGCCTGGGGCTACCAACTTACCCAACTTCTTGATGAGAGATACTAGCAACTGAGAGAGGAGGCTTAGACTATAGATGACCGACTTGTCCTGTCCAATACTGTTGTTTTAAAAATTCGGATGTTTTGTCATATGATGATCATTTGTAAAGAACAATGTTGTGACCCTGATGGTTACGACCTAATATGCCACCTTGTGATCCTCCAGCCTTTCCCTTGATATAAATAGAGGGTTTCTTCGCATTATACATTGAATGTATATTTCATGTATGAGATTAAATATTATATAGTACTCTAGATTTAACTTCTATTCTATATATGCTCTTATATATTTTTTATTATTATATCTATTTATTTATATCTGTTGTAATTAAATAGGTAATATTTTTTTAAAAAATATTTTAAATATATTTAAGTTATTTTGTAACCGAGTTGCGACTGAAGCAAAATTTACCGACTAGAAAGAAATTGGTCAAAAACCAAAGTTGAAATAGGATTAGTGACCCAAAAGCCGGTTATAAATGTTTTGCAACCAATTTGGCGTCTGCTTCTCCTGTCAATAATTTAGAAACTAAACTACAATGGACGCTTCCGGTTGCTCATTTTGCGACCGAATGTCTTTCTGGGCGCAAATTTTATCAACAACCTCATCTAATCTAATACGACCATATTTATTGTCATAAATCTTATCAGTTACCTGATTTATGGTCTTGAGTGACCAGATTTGTTGTCGCCAACGAGTGATTTTCTACTAGTGTCTCATCATAACGTGGATTGGAATTTGTAAATACTTCAATAACATTGGAAAATGAACGTGATCCAGTTTTATGACCTTGGTTCAGCACAGACAAACTAATCAGCCGATATGACTCAAGTACTCGCTCATCGTGAAATAAAGGCTCAAAGCAAGTGGTTTAGAAAAATCTAATCTTGATAAAACAGCCTTCTAATAGAAAAACAAAAAAACTAAGTCTTCACAGGAAACCTTCTGAGCAACATAAAGAAGAACCCAGTTAAAAGAGAAATGCATGCACAATAGGGAAAGCATGCAGTATCCTCACACACGTGAACCTCATACACTTGAGCGGCCTAAAACATTGATGCAAGCATGTGACTAGGCTCGGCAATTCCGGCATCGTGGAGGCCGGGCGACGGTAGGGGCGCTCGAGGCACCACGGCAACGCCACGGCAGGGTTTAGCGGCGACGATCGGCGGCAGGGTGACGTTGGCAGCGGCGACAACCACGACAAGGGGGCAGTACGACAAGGGTTTGGACGGGGAAGAGAAAATGGGTTGGGGGTTTGATTGTTGGTAATATCATAAATAAGACTTGACTCGCCCATGTCTCGTGTCAATAATAATAACTAACTCGAAATAAATCCTAAAAAATCCATAAAATCAAAAAAATCCCATAAAATAAAATAAACACTACAACATCATAATGACATTCTATAACTAACAACCCACCCAAATTCCCCGTAACGCGTCTTAACGTGGTAAACGGCCTAAACAAATTCCACGATCAACTATATATAAAATAAAAAAATAATTGGCATAATCTCATATATTCTGATAACTCATTCTTTTCTGTTGTATTCATGCTGTTATTATCATATACTTGGGTACCCATGACCATCATGGCTCATACACCCGACCAGCATCGACTCAGCATACGTATTCTAAAACATACTCGACTCGAACTGACGATTAAACCGATCAGTTCATAAGCATAAAACTGTGACTCAGATTGCGGGTTTTACATTATATGTATAATGTGATATATTTTTTCGAAGATGGATCATACAAGTTTATTATTAAATGTAACTAAACAAAGTAGAGGTAAAAATGATAGTAAAAATTCGATTACTAAAGAAGGAGAATATATGAACATTACATTATCAAAAAATAATAATAATATCAGGTGTATGCGCCTATTTTGATAAAAAATATTAGAAGAATGAAACATCTCTTATTTGTCGTTATTGTGAAAAGAAGTTTGAGGGAACTGAAAGTTATGAAACTATTCATTTATAGAGACATATTGAAGGGAAATATCTTAATTTTAAAATAAAAAGGATATAAAACATGAGTAATTAACTTTTTTGTATTTTTTTTTATATAGGTGAGCTAGACGAAGAATCAATTATTACAATATTTTATCTTTGAAGTATATACAATATTGGACTATATTTTAATGTCAATGATTATTTTAAAGTTTCTATACATAGATTTTTTTGTTCGACTTTAAAAATTTAGAGCATGTTAACTAAATTGTAAGTAATTTGATATAATTATTAATGTGAATATATAGTTCTAAATTCTTAGATATAAGAGTGACTTTTACCCTTTTTATTTGTATGTCATTTTTGGATATTTAAGATATTAAATATTAATTTTATATATAAACTTAATTAATTTTACTATATATTTATATTTTAAAATTTTTATAAACTATAATATTAATCTTATAAATGTTGAAGATATTATATTATTGATATAAAATATCAGACACTCGGTCGGTCGAATAAAAAAATATCCACATTTAATTTGTTTTAATTTAGTTGAATTTAATCAGTCAAATTTGATCGGATATATTTCAAACTTCGAACAGACAAATTCAGACGTGTCGCCCACCCGACACACAACATGAGGAGCAGGTGGAGGGATAAAAGAAAAAACAGAATCTCAATTGTAATCTTTAAGAGGTTTTACTATTATGAATATTTTTCGCTCACTTGGTACTTGTCGAAGCTAACAGGTAATGATATACTTTTTTGCTAGTTAAAGAAAAAAGATGTTCCCCGTACCGTCCTCGAAAAGGGGCCACTTTTATAGAATCAAGTCTTTAACATACAATTCTAACCATGAGAATGCAAACTCAAGTTAAAAGATAACAAATTTTTATTAAAATGAATCCATTCCAATGACATATTTTTTACAAACATGATCCTATAACAAAAGAAATGATCAACATCAACCCATTTTTGCTTTTACTTTTCACCTCACGTAGGGCTAGGGACATGGATCCTAATCCACTCTTCCGTACATTACACTCTATGCATTCAAATAGAAATTATATATATATATATATAAACCTACTCTTTTAAACAAAAATCATGGTAAGATCACGTAACTCACTCGGACGTCTCGCCAACGACCGGACGAGCGAGACCCGACAAAATGCCCGCATTGGGCCCGCCATCTTCTCCGAGAAGAACCGCCAACACCTCCTTCATGGTGGGACGCTCATCCGGGTCTGGATGGCAGCAACTCAGTCCGAGCTTCAACACCTTCTCCATCTCCTCCGGCGGGTAGGCCACCGGCAGCACCAGCCTGTCCGCCGCCTCCACCACCCGCCCCGCCACGTACAACTCCCTCACCACGTCCACCAGCACCGTGTCCTCCTCCTCCCCGCTCTCTATCGGCCGCCGACCGCTCGCTACCTCCAGCACCACCACCCCGAAGCTGTACACGTCGCTCGCCGCCGTCGGCGCCGCCACCCGCGCCAGCTCCGGCGCCAGGTACCCGAGGGTGCCCACCACCCTGGTGCTGTTCGGCGCCTGCCCGTGCTGGTACAGCTTCGCCAATCCGAAGTCCCCTAGCCTCCCCCTCATCTCCCCGTCTAACAAAATGTTGCTTGATTTGATATCACGGTGTACTACCATCTGCAATATCATTGCCGGTGAAACACTTCAAAGATGGAGTCTTTGCTACAACAATTATTATGTGTTGGAGAATTCTGTGGTGGTGGACGTCGTTAATTACCTGCTCCCAGCCGTAGTGGAGGTAGTCGAGGCCTTGGGCGACGTCGGCGAGGATGCAAAGTCGGGCTTCCCAGCCGAGGGGTTCTTGGGGGTGGTCGAAGATGCGGCGGTTGAGGCTGCCGTTGGGCATGTAATCGTAGACGAGCATGAGCTCGTTGCCCCGCCGGCACCAACCCCGCATCGGCACTAAGTTCTTGTGATGCAGCCGACCCATGCTCGATATCTCCGCCATGAACTCTCTCAATCCCTGCTTCGAGTCGTGGGATATGCATTTGACGGCAATGGCGGCAGACTCCTTGACACTGCAGTTGGGGAGGACCCCCTTGTAGACCTTGCCGAATCCTCCGAAGCCCAGAAGCTCCTCCTTGGCGAAGCCTTTGGTAGCGGCGAAGAGGTCGTCGTAGGCGAAGCGGTGCGGCCAGTACTCCAGCTCCCAATCCATGGCTTCATCGTCGTCGACGTCGGCTTTCCGACACCGCCGCCGCCAGACCCAGAACGCCGCCGCGGCGGATAAGCCCACCACCGCCGCAGCCCCGACAACGATCCCAGCGATCGACCCGACGGAGAGGGAGGAGGAGGAGGAGGCGGATCCAGGCCGGAATATAGGGAGACCGGAGGTGTTGAGCTCCCTCGCTGGCCGGCCCTCGTCGGTGAAGCTCCACGCCAGCAGCCGCTGCCGCTCCACCCAGCTCACCCCCGACGAGGTCACCTTCGACGCCGAGAACCCGACGTACATCTCGTCGGAGATGTAGTCGGCGATTGCCGGATCGGCGTAGGAGACCAGCGGCCGGGCCGGCCGGTCCACTCCCGCCGGCGCAATGGTGACGTTGATCTGCAAACTCCTGCCGTTGAAGTCGATCCAGGCGCGGATGTTTTCGCCGGTCCTCATGAGAAGCGGCACGAACTCGCCGGCGGACCAGTAGGCGGAGGAGTTGATGACGGCGGACTGGACGTTGTTGAGGTCGATGCCGACATGGCTGGCGTCGGGGTCGCCGAACTCGGGGTTGCGCCCGGTGTCGAACTCGACGGCGAGGAGCGGCGCGACGACAGGGACGGTGGCGTTGGTGAAGAGTCCAAAGTACTGGCCAGAGAAGGCCCCCGGCGGGTCAGTGGAGTTGGATATCACAAACGCGATCCCGAACCCCGGCAAGTTGGGCGGTATCTCGGGCAAGATGGAGAAGACGAAGGAGGTGGAGAAGGAGGCGATCGACGACGACGCGTTGGCGCCGGCCGCCGGTCGCCGGCGCATGCGGACTGGGGTGGGGAAGAAGGCACGGCCGATTGAGGACTGGCTGGTGTCGTTGGTGAGGCTAACGACGGGTGGGTCGACGCGGGCGTTGCGGACCAGCTGCAGCTGGCCGCTACCGTTGAAGGAGTTGAAGAGGAAGTCGACGGCGGAGGTGTCGCCGGGGAGGAGGAGGAGGAGGACGACGGCGGCGGCGGCTGGGAATGGTGAGGGAGTTGGGTACATGGCTAAGTGTTGGACGAAATGTCTGCGCGGTATGGATGAGCTCCCTGCTCATGGCTCATGGTCATCCCATCCAACACAGTGGTAGTACACGTTGGTAACTAATTCTCCTACTACCTGGTTTTAATCTACTGTAAAATAAAAATAAAAGGTTAAGTGTAGACGACGCAACTTAATTATAAGTATTTTATTTTGTCATCAAATAAGAATAATACACCATTTATATGACATGATTTTCTTGTGATCCTCTATCAAATATTTAATATTTAGGGTGTTTTTCTAAAGCAATTATTATCATAAAGAAGAAGAAGATGCATCCAAAAGAGAAGAAAACTTTGGACACCGCCGGCAGCTTGAGCAGTCAGTAATAGCGAGTCCTAAAGAATTTACAAGAGCGAGGACAGCATGTTGTACTCTAGAGCTAAAAGCACTGACCTTGTTTATAAGGTAGGTGGATTTGCAAACACATGCACTGTTGAAAGAGTATTATATAATATTATTGTGGTATGATTTATAGATTTTGTAATGCTAATGGCGGTCCAAATTGTCTGTCTCTTTTGGTTTATATAAAGTTATTATTATATGTATATTGGCAAGTGGGGGTGGAGCTTTCAGAATGATTTAAAAGGTTCCTGCTTTGATCTTGACGCTTCTTTGAATCAGCTGGGTTTTGTTCCATGAAAAGGTCAAATTCTTCAAGATTTGGAATTCAGACTTTTCTTTTTTCCTCTTCATTTCCTGAGTTATGTGAGCATTGAAGATTTTAGATAAGAGTCGTCTGCCATGAAATCTGGCTGACTCGGTCGGATTGAAGAGAGCACTTTCATACTATCGATTGTTTGTGTTTATATTTTGTTAAATTGGAATTTTGACTTATATTCCCAAATGAATGCTCATTCTTCGTTTGTGAATAATTGAAGTAACAGGAATACCAAAATTAGAAGATCAGCAGCGTATATATACAGATACATGGAGAGATTATGCTGACTTGTTAAAAGATGGCAGTTGTCTTTCTATTATTATTATTTGCAGCTTTTAAACAAATTCTTAGTCAGGCAAACTGATTCAAATCCAACCTCAGCAAGTAGATTTAGAAGAAATAAAATATGTGATCACCAAACACAGGTCAACAAAGAAATATATATACACATAGTTCCATCTTTTTCTAAGTTATGAGCTTTAGAAATAATTGTTCTTGTACTAAGAAAGAATAGTGAAAAGAATCGTGCTGTACTGACGTTCTTCACTTGTGTTTTTTGCCCACTTTATGAAATAATAGTATGCAGGTTTTAATTATAATTCATAAAATCTAACTCAAGTAGTTATACAACGACGCGGGTGGAGAATATGGGTGGAAAAGTTGGTATAGTATTTTTCATATAGTTAATATCTTATACATTGCATTGCAAAATATTCCCGCTCATTAATAATTAGGCGAGACGAGATACCAAACCAAATAGTATATATAAATATAAGTTAACTAATACCTAATCATAGTACGGAATATATTTTTCCCGGATTTGCTCTAAAGAGATAATGCTCTCTCATTGCTTCTAAGCATAGACAACTATTTAGAAAAAAGTACTCTTACTATATATGTCTCATTATTTTTAAGGAGTAAAAATTTGTTGTAAGGTTTTACAGCTTGGCTGTACTACCAATCAACATCTAAAAATGCGTTGATAATAGGATCAATTTATTATTTTTAAGGAGAAAAATGCTTGCCGGTGATTGCGATAAGAGATTAGCAAGGGGATGCTTACCAGTGGTTGGAGGGTTGGGTGGTCGGCGGCGGCTTGGAGGGAAGTGGCGGTGGGTGGCTGGACTTTGGTTTAGTCCAATGGTGGTCGGAGTGCTCCAAAGGTGGTTGGCAGCATCAGCTTGGACTTTGGAGGGATGTGGCAGTGGGTGGCAGATCCGGAGAAAAAATGCTTGCCGGTGATTGCGATAAGAGATTAGCAAGGGGATGCTTACCAGTGGTCGGAGGGTTTGGTGGTCGGTGGCGGCTTGGAGGGAAGTGGCGGTGGGTGGCTGAACTTTGGTTTAGTCCAATGGTGGTCGGAGTGCTCCAAAGGTGGTCGGCAGCATCAGCTTGGACTTTGGAGGGATGTGGCGGTGGGTGGCAGGTCCGGTGATGGTTGAAGTGCTCCAGAGGTGATCAGGTCTGGGTGGTCAGCGATGACTTGGAGGGATGAGGCGGTGATCCGATTCGGTCCGGCCACACTTCGGCGGCGACGTTGCGAGGTCGGCGGCGAGGTCGGTAGCCCGGTCGGCGGCGAGCCCGGAGTCGGGGAGCACGGCGGAGGGCGGAAACGGGGCGGCGGCGGGCGGACGAGCGGCGGCGGCGCGGGGGGCGGGTTTGATTTTAGGTTTTTAAAATCCAAATTACCATTTTACCCATGCTTAAATGATTTAATAAAAATCATACCTAGGGTATTTTAGTAATTTCATTAAAACCG
>JAURVB010014585.1:0-79791 GCA_033002965.1 Piper betle | reverse complement strand
CAATGTAGATTTGATTAAGGATAAAACATGAAATTTGTTTGATTGAGTGGTGTTAAAAAAAATGGAGACTAAGAAACTAATTAGGGTAACTAGGTAATGATCATGATCTAATGCAAACTAGCCTAAGTAGACTTGCTAGAATTGATTGCTAGAATTGATATAGGTTGATATGTGATGGTTGAGGATGTGTGATTCATCATGCGGGCGTTAGTTTTTAGCCTGATTGTGTAGGTACGGTGTAGGAGCTCGCCGCCTAGGCGCATGGACCCGTTTGGAGCTTCTACCAGGTCCGTTTACGACTCGTTCTCTATTTTACGCTACTCTATTGTATATTTGATTTATCATGTGCAGGACGAGTTAAGTGGCATTTTATCGGATCCCACTTAACTCGGGCCATTTAGCCAACAGTTTTATTTCGGATTAATAACCCTCGAGGATGAGATCCCTCAAGTTTGTTTTCGAACTTCAGATCCAGCTCACGATGCCTTTGGGCCTATTGTATAAATCCCAACCCAGGCCTATATATGTATAGTTTTCGTGTTTTCGGTGAGAGATGGGATGAGGGATACTTGCGGCCACGTCTTCAGATAGGGCGTGTGCTCGGAAGAGCGGGCTCTGGAGCTGGGGAGAACCCACTTCATTCCCGAAGGATCCGGACAACTCCACCTTTGAGTTCCTCAAACCCGGAGAAGTGTGGAGGTTTACGGGTATTGCAATGCAGCGCATGTCTAGACTTGTGGTTCAAAGGGTACTGAAGGCGACTGCCTGAGAGTGCTCGGCCTTTGTGCTCAAGTCCAGGAGTAATATGGAAGGTGCAGAGGGCGGTAAGGAATGAAATTTGATGCGAGAAGCGATAGAGAAATGGCCAAGGTATGAGAATGAGAAAGAAAGGGGGACGCTGTCGACCCGAGGGCGACGGCCCGACGGCGACGGCTCCCGTATGTGCCCTCATGAGAGTTCTTGAGGAAGTATATGGTTTTGATTCAACAGGAGAGTTTGCTCTCCTGTGCCAGATTGATATTAGTTATTTTCCGGGCCGGTAACACTCGTTACTGACGGTTTTTCTATATATATGTAGGTGAGGAATGCGAGCGATGAAAGCTGTCGGGACTGCGGAGGAGCAGCACGGAACCGCGCACACATGTACCTGCCGCGTGTAATGTATGTATAATGATGGTGTGTTATTGTTATGTAAATGATAATTTTGATGTGTTTGCTTGAATGAATTACTTGTTATGAAACGAACTGATAAATATGAATGAGTAGGGAGCCTTGGAGTTCAGACTCGGCTTGGGTAAAAACGAATGAGATAATGATTTAATGTCAATGTAGATTGGTATGTGTTATCGTATTTTCATAAAATATTTATATACCCTTGTTGTGGACAGGTTGGCCCCTATTGCACTTTTAGGGGAAACTCTGTCCGTTTTTCCGTAATAGCATATATTTTCTTTTGGTTTCTCATTTATTGTTTTGTCTTGTTTTTGCTTGTACATCATAGCATGCATGTAGGACCGCGTTAGAACCCAATTGTTCCCATTCATGCATTTCACATTTGCATCTCCATCTTGAGACGCCGAGAGTAGATCCGGGTCGGCTTAACCGAATCTAGTAGATTAGCGAACGGTTCGGTCGCCGGTGACATTTCCGGGTCGGTTCACGGGTGAGCCGAAACGGGGTGTTACAGATATGTTATGGTGCACATATTTTAGAGTTGATCTTGATCTTGATGTCTTCAAGTCTTGGACTTAGATTACATTTCTTTTTAGTTGCTTGCCTATTGTGGGAAGTTAACAATAATCTTTCCGTGGAATTCAGAAAATCTATTTCATGTAATTTGACCAAAAAATTTTTAGTAATGGGTAAATGACCCTTTACATATAAGTGCACATGCAATTTGGGAACCTCATTTTGCTCAACGGGCTGTCGAAGCCTTTACTCGAGGAGGTCCTCTCAGCCCACTAAATATCTCTCATCCCAAAATTTATGGACTTGAACAAATGCTAGACTTTGTCGGAACCTCAAAGATCAAATTGTGTAAAAAGAGAAAAGTCTAGTAGAGCCTAAAGCTTTGAATTTGAATTTAAACTTAAGTAGGAAATTAGTGTTAGAGTTGTATGAACCTTCTCAACATTAATTGCTCAAGTGGTAAGAAGCTATGGACACACTATGGCTATTTGGCTATAAATAGGAGGTTTGGCCTATGAAAAAAAGGTTAGAGCTTCAATGTGAAAAGCAAATGAAGAAAAGAAAGAAAGTTTGAGAATTAGGAATCTGGATTAAATATGCTTTGCTAAAGCTACATTTGCCACCTTCTCAACTTTCAAATTCAATAGAGTCAACTTCAATCTATGATTGTATCTACATCTCTTTACTTATTTGATTGTAAAAGATTTTATTGATCTTGTGATGACCAATTGTAAACAAATCAATTGTGATTAGTGTGTGTGGTCCGTGTATGATTACACTAGTGGGCGTGGTGATACTCATGGTGTGGAGTAGTGTGAGTGGTTATAATTGTAAGTGTTTAGTTTAGCTTGTGAAGTCAAGCTTAAGGTCAAGGGGTAAAAGACAAACATGCTTTGTAAAGCCGACTCAAGGTTAAGTGCGGTGAAAGATAAGTAGTTTGTGAAACATTTAGGTCTTGCTTGGTGGAGGACAAATGATTATAACACTTAGGTTGTAACACTTAAAGGTTGGTCATAGTGAATCATAGAAGAGAGAAGTAGCAGTTCGGCATGTTGGGCATACTCAACTACCATAACGTGTTGGGCATACTCAACTACCATAACATGCTCATATGGCCATCTGGGCCCCATACTCATATTCTTAAAATTTGTCTGACTCGAACTCGTTCGAACCAACTCGAGACTTGCCCAAACCAGGGAACCTACAACCAAGTAAAACCCTAAGCCAAAACTGAGGTTTTACAGCACCTGTGGCGATTTCGCCCTCTTCCGGCCATTTTTCGGCCAGCTAGTAGTTGGACTCCACCGACCGCCATCACCATCATGATCTTCGTCGCATGGGCTATTGATCTCGACTCGTGGTGAACCCAACCATGCTGCCCTTAGTGTTTTTCGGGGACAGGCACCTGCTGCCCTGTCTGGCCCGTTTGCCCGTGTTTGCATCCGCTTGGCCATGCCCGTGTCCATCAATCCAAACCAACCCAGCCGACCTAGCCCAACAATTTATTTAACCCAGACCAAGTGGACTCAACCCAACTCAATTCGGTTCAGCTCATTTTCAGTGCATTTTTGACTGTTTCTCAACCGATATTGGTAATTCAAGACTCCCTAGATTAGTTTAGATGCACATTTATATTATTTAGCATGTTTAGATGTTATGAGCATTTTTCTTAATTTATTTAATTATTTTATTTATTTATATATTTATTCATGATTGTTCATTTCTTGTTATTTTTATATTTGTTGACTAGGATGAATGATTATGTGACTGATTATTGTTATTAATAATGAATTTATTCACAAATATTATTTTTGTTCATGTTTATCTTATTTTATTTATTTAATTAATTGATTATTAATTATTTTCTTACTCATGTTATTATTTATATGTATTTAATCGCATGTTCGTATATTCAATGTTTATATTGATATTCGTTATGATAAATTAATATTAGTCATTTATTTATTTATTATTTATTTTTAATAATGACAATTTTACTTATTATTATTAGTCTTATTTATGTTTGCTAAATTATATTTATTTATTTGTTTGTTCATGTGTATGTCATTATTTATTTGTATTTAATTATGTATTACTATATTGTATAACTATGATATTATTAATATTCATGATTAATAAGTATTAACTATTTGTTTATTTATTTAGTTATTGAATAAATATTTCTTTAGTTAATTATTGAATAAATATTTATTTATTTATTTTTATGTCTTTACTAACACGAGTATATGTTGATATTTACTCGTGGTTAGCCATGTATTTATATAATATAATTATATTATTATTTTATGATTAGAGTATTATTTATATTCATATATTTATTATTTACCTAATGATCTATTAGTGCATTTAATTAATTAATTAATTATTTATGATTATTATTATTATTATATCTCAATTTGCATGCTACGTGTTTAGTTATAGGTTTGTTAGCACTATCTTATTTATTAGGATGTATTGATGCATGCATCATATGAAGACATTGATATTTAACAGTGGATTTCAATGTAGGTTACAAAGTCCGAGCACGCCGTATAGAAGTGTCGATGCGCTTGGAGCTTGGATCACAGGTCCATATGACTCTCCTTTTACTTGATCTCTTCTTGACTCCCTGCGTGTCAAGTTTAATCGTGTTTTAGACGCAGCACGACATCAAAGGCATTTTATCGGATCCCTTCAATGTCGGGTCATTTAGCCGTGTTTTCTACACATGTTTAATAAAACTACAAAGATGAGATCCCTTGTTGGTTTTCTAACTGAAGCTCCAAAAATATATGATACAGGCCTCTTTCCTAAACCTATTATATAAGTACGAATATTTTTACGAATTTATGAATAAGAAAGTGAGTGGTATGGAGATATGTATGGACTGCACTAGTACTCCTTCAAACCCTAAGGTAGTGCGGTATATGAGGGTACAGCGTAACGTAGCACATTTCCAAAATTTGTGGCACTAACTTAACCGTTCCTTTTGCCACTCGAGTACCGTAGCGGGTGTAATATGGAGGATGTGAGGGTGTAAGCGTTGTATGCATGAATATGAATATTAGTCATGCATGTGCACTGGCACTTGTTTAAGTTTGTTTGTTTACTGCCAAGTGTGAGGCAATTCTAAAGTTTTATAAGTTTCTGTGGGTAATGGAATCATTTGCCAGTTTGTACTAGTTATTTTTTGGACCAGTAACCCTCGTTAATGATGTTTTTCATATAATATATGTAAGTGTTGTAAATCATGAGTCGACTTTGGTGGGAAGACAGATAAATACTACACACACTTGAGCTCAGTGCAATTATTTACTTTCTTACTTTTACTTATATTCGATGTATTTTGATGCGTATTTAACAATGTCTTCCATTCTCATGACACCAAGAAGGTTGTTTCGATCTATTTTATCGATCAAGTCTTACCGACCAACTACTTTAAACATAGCTTGCCTCGATCGTAACATTTCTGATTTGGTTCTGAAGTGAATCAAAATCGGAGTGTTACAGTAGTGCTCATCCACCTTGTGTTGAACGTTGCGACCTTCATGTTTCTCAAGTTGTGTTCAGGTTTCGATGCCACGACGCTGAAGTCCAACATCACAACACTCAAACCGTAACCCTAATTCTTGATTTAATTCATGTTTATGCTTCATGTATGTTATGCTTATGATTAGTTAAACACTATATGATGTTAGTATGATGTTCTATGCTTATTAATTATGTTGTTGACATATTGTATGACATCACCATGTTCATGTCACGAAATAGCATGTAGGCATGTAAGCTAGTCTAGGTTGCGATATAAATTTATTTTATTGTTCATACTAGGATAGTTACAGCTGAGCATCCATGAGCTCGAAGGTATAGTATAGTTATCAGTATATCAGTATGAAGCCAAGGATCATAGTTTTTGCATGTTAAGTCGAAGTATGCAAGGCCTAAACCTAACATCATATTTTCACCTAGTTTTATTTTAATTCATGTAATGGCTCAGTAGACGTACTACGCCATAGGCTTGGGTACATCTCCTCTAAACTAGGACAAAATTCCATATTCCATGCTACTATGTTGGCAGTGCTAGTGATCACGAGTGGATTATTCATGTTTCACGTGGGTCTTGTGGTGGTGATAACTCTTTAAAATAGTTATTATTTTGAGTTGATTTAAATATATTCAAGAAGTCTTAGGAAGATTTTTAATTTGGCTTTAATAGAAATTAGGAATTTTGAATGAATAAATAAAATCATGAAATTATTCTAATTATCGGTCTAATTAGAGTTATTTGGTCTTATTTGCAAGGAAAAGCTTAGTCCAAACCATATTGGGAGTTCTTAAAAGTTTGTCATGCTCTTATTAGTATTGTGGTCCTAATCGGAAGTTGCCAGGAAAAGATCAAGCAATGCATAACCTACAAAGAAGACTACGAAGTGATGTCCACACATGGAGTAACGGTAAGCACATGTGGATACTTATGTTGGTTTAGGCTAATGCATTGGACTAAAAGGCTAAATAAGGAAAGTGCCTTATAACACAAGAAAGAATCAATAACCCAAGCATGGATAATGATAAGCACATGTCGGTCACGCAATTCGCATGAGGGCTAGGAAGCTTTTTAGTAACTACTTTGGAAATTTCCTAGAAGCTACAAACATGGGATGTCTATAAATTTGTATCTCCGCGGTGAAGGAGAACTATATTTCCTAAGTCTTATTTTTCTTAAATTTCAAGTCTCGAGTTCTTCATTTTTTTCTGATCTAAAGGGTTGAGAGATTTTAAAAGTTTGAGAAGGAGAAACTGTGAAGCCAAGTTGGTAAGGAAGCTATTTAAACTGAGAGAAGAAACTATGCTAAGGCCTCAAAGAACCAGATTTAGACTTTTTTATTTCTCATTCTTTTCTTTTAATTGTATTGACTTTTTGATGTTGATGACTATGTTAATTAATACTTTCATGGGGTGAAATTGTTGATTTGGGATGAACAATAGATCTTAATTATAATATAATGTAGAGTTGTTATTTTCTACATTTTTATGATTGATCATGGGTTTATTATTCTAATTGGTTCTTAATGCTACAAAAGTTTAACTAATTTTTATGAGATAAAGAGAATTGGTTTTACTTAGATCTAGAGAAATCAACAATATCTTGATTAGAATAGTTTACAAAGTTGAAGTAGACATGCACTCGATGTTATAGATATCCGAATAGAGAAGTTGATCTTGATGCATCATTTTGTTCTCTCTTGCATAGACATATAACAATTAGATCAATAGCGATAGGTTGTAATAAGATGTGAACTCCCATTAGAATTACGTTTGTTTCATCGGTTAGCAACCCTAATCATGTTATAAATTGGTAGAAGCAATAAGTTTGCGTTGTAAGGTAATTAGGTGAAATTGAGCATCTTAGATCTCTCATATATTGAAAGATTCTTTGTTGTTTGATTCACGCCTAGATAGTTTAAATTAGTTATTGATTGCCTTGATGCCCTTGCCAATAGTTTTAATTAGTTATTGATTGCCTTGATGCCCTTGCCTTGATTGGCAGTTGAGTTAAAGACCCTTTTATAATTAATTGTTATTTTTATTTCTATATTAATTATTTAGTTAATCAAGCAAGTTAGAGTAAAAGTAATGTAAAATGTATGCTTCCTCATGAGAATGATCTGTAGTCATTATGTTATTACTTGTTCATTGCGTTCACTTTACATGAAGTATAAAATACACAAGAGGCGGCCACCACATTGCCCAACTCAAGCTAAGATACAATAACTCATAGTAGGCCTTATGGTGCCAAAATTATTAGATGTTGAGGTTGCCAAGGCACCAAAATATACCTAATTTTTATGTGTTCACTATGTTCGTTTGCGCATTCAAAGGTCAATATTGAATCCAATATTAAATGTTTTTAGTTAAGTTAACTTACTAGTGTTACATGTAAGTCACACAGGTAATTAACCAAGTCATACTTTCGTATTGTATGCTAATTATATTAATCTACTATGCCTTACCAATAAGTCACATAAGTAGTGTTAATTAATTATTTAGTTTATCATTTATCATGCTATGTTTAGTAAATCGGTTATCAGATTATATACAACAAGTACATATTACAAGTATTCAATTATTTCAGTTACTCTCATGTTATATTTATGTTCAGTTGTGTACAAATATAATTGATGTTTTACTCAAGTTTTTCTCCCTTATTTAATAATTCACAACTTAGTCTTATTTTCTCTATTACTTATTTACTACATATGTGGGTAGTAGCCTCAGTATTATTACCGGTATTAAACAAACAAGTTTACTTCTGCATAGGTAGTAGAGGTATTGAAGCGAAGCGATGGAAGAACTCATCTATTAGGACTTTGTTTATTTTCTTTGCATTTTAGCATAACAATTTAGTAGACCATTTTATTGATTTAGTACTCGAATAAATATATTTATATTTGGAGATATAGACCATGTGTTTGGTTATTTATGGTAGCATAATGGAAACGATCGCTGTAGTACTTTAATTTTTGCAATTTATATCCTTACTTATTTACAATATTTTAATTAATTTATGTTCAAGTATGTTAAATAATGAACTTAATTTATGAAGTATCATGTGTATAAATTGGAGTAGTCAATTTATATCACCTTCATTTTCATTTTCCCTTAAAGGAGTATCTTGGTCATTGTAGAGTTCCTTTACCTCTTCTATTATTGTATTCGATAAGTAAATAATTAAAAGTATAAAATATCTCATACAAGTGTTTTGGGAGAGACCAGATAAATTATAATTCTTAGTAGGAGAAAATGGAAGAAAGTACATGTAATATGAAAGAAAATTTAAGAAAAAAATAAGGTACGTGAGAAAGAAAAACCCAGAATGTATGAAGAAAAATGTCACAGCTCATTCGCTAATTGTATTCTTACTTAGAATAAGGCCAATTATGATTCATTTTTATGTAATTCAAACCCCGAACCCTAAGTTTGCATCCCATGAACGTACGTGAACGATAAGCTATTAATTATCTGATAATTCTTAAGCTATAACTTTTTTAAAAGTTAATTAGACAAAAATGTTGCCAATAAAAAGAACAAAATAAATTCTAGAGAATAGTTAGTTCCAAGTCCAATACAAAATAATACTTATTTATAGTCTACCTCCACATTTAATTATGGCGTATTTTTAAAGTCATACTCAATTGAAATTTATTTCTAAGATATCACTTATATCATACTATCAAGTTATTATAATCTATATCATTATCTGATAAAAATTAATTTATTAAGTTAAAATTAAAGCCAATCTCCAATATGGATGGGCTAGGCTCAGCATCTGACCTAGTAAAATTAAGCACGTGAATTTATTTACAAAGAATTAACCTATTTATACCTCCTAAAGATATTAACAAAATTTTTAGACACAATTAACTTAAACTTATAAGCAAACCATATTACTTGATGTTTTTTTATATAATTGATTGAGGGACTATGCCACCAGTCGTCTTGATCAAATCCCCCTGGAACCTTTTATGAGTGATCTACTTTCGGCCCATCAAGGCAGGACAGGTAGAGAACCATGATAGGACAACAGATGAATTTTTGTCCCCCATAGGATAAGAGGGCTCCATTCCTTCATGTAGCCTAATTAGATAATGGCATAGCTGAAAATGTGACAACTAACTGGCCAAGTCTAACAAATGAAAAATAGTTTCAGAATCTCTTAATCATACATAGTCAATATTGATCAGCAACTACATACCTTAAAGAAAGTCAAACTTGAGAAGTGGGTCACTATTTTTTTCACTTGAGGGAAATGGGTCACCTTTACATGATGTTTGGAATTTGGATTAGGTGGACCTTCCACCCCCAGTGTGATTCTTCATTAGTCTTAGGCTCTTGGCAATATTTCCCTAGTAAAGGATCCACATGATATATCCCCTAAAAAAGAGTGCTGCTTTAACTATTTCACACTTTAAAAAATCAAAATTTTAATAAAGATTTTACCCTAAAATAATTTTAACTATCTAAATGAGGGGATCTGTATATTAGGAAACATAAAATCTGTTTGTTTAGTATACCACAATCATTGAATAATGATTGCATTAGATTTTTACATCATTGTGTGAAATTTTTTGAAGTTTCAAAACCAATAAACGGTTTTTAGCATCTTTTAACCCAAATAATTAAACAAACTTATTTTAAAGAAGTGACTATGAGCGTCAAAATACAAAAATATTTTTTAACTTTCACAAAAATTTCATCACAAAAAAACATAATAAATGTACATACATGGTAAAAAAAATGTTGACAAATTTTTTTATTTCTTTTTTTATATAATAAATCACAATGTGTATTGATGTCCATCATTGAGGAAGATCCAACCAATTTACTTTTACTTCCACGAGAGATCAGAAATAGAACCAAGAGAGAGAAGAAGAATGTAGTAGTGGCGCTCTTGACTGGCCATGTATTGAACTATCCCACCAACATAGCATAGCCTCTTCGTTTTGCTTTCTTGCATTGGCCTCACCCACTTCCTCCTTGTTGGAAGCCATCTACTTTTTCATTCTACACTGCTGTCCAAATCTTTCCTTGGATTTGTTTTCCTGCATGCCACAGCTCATCTCCTCTCCCTCCCTGCAAACACTACTCTTGCAACTCTACTAAGTTGCATGCTTTGTATTACAATCACCACTTCCTTCACTCTTCTCTTTCTTTGTATCTCATGAGTATGTCTATAAATGGCATGTCTCATCTCTACTAGTGTTGGGACGTATTGGATGTTTGCTTGATCTTTGAATTTGGATCGATTTCGGTTGTTTCTCTTATGGGGCCTGTTCGAGGGGCCAAGAGGAGGAGGAGGGTGGAGAAGAAGGTCGTGTTGGGTGATGGAGTGACTCCCTCGTCGGAGCAAGAGCCGGTTGATTGGTGGGACAGTTTCTCTAAGAGGATTGCCGGTAGTCCTCTTTCTTGTTTCTTTTTTCTTTTTTTCTTTTTTGTTCTTTACCAATTGATTCTTTTGGATGCTATTTAGCTTTAGTTGGTAAGTGCCTTATAGATGAATGTGTTAATATTTTTATTTTCTTGAATCTATATGTATGTCATTATGTAGATTTTTTGCGGTATGACTTGTTCGTTGAAGGTCAATCGGCAATGTTCTTGATTTTTTGGTGATGGGCATATGGGTAGTTGTTTGACCTTTTTTTACCTACAAAGCTTTAGTTTTATACTTGGGAATGAGAAACTGTACAACATATGGGAGTCTCAATGCATTATGATTAGGATTGATGAACGAATAGCTGTGCTAGATTAAAGACGATTGATTGGATTATAGAGATGCATACCTGTATTTTGCTTGTGCGTTTTATAAACTAACCAATCTGTTTCGTACATTTATGCAAAAACATTTTCTGGATGACCATAAGAATTGAAAATGTTATTATGATCATATTTCTCCCTCTACTATGAAAAACCATGGCTAACCCATGATGTAAGCCAATTTTTTCCTGGTGATCAGGTTAATGGTAATCGCATTTTCTGAACTCCTTTATGCATTTCACAATACCAACTAAAATGTGAGCACAAGGAATTTGTTTCACTTCTACCATCATTATTAGGTAGAGGCCTGATAAAGGAAGTCTATATTCCCGTTTAATGTCGGTTCCTAGACCAGGAGTTGTTTCTAGGAAGATTTTGGTCTGTTGTTGAGGCAAGGCACCACTGCCTGCTTTTGAGGGCTTATTCATTGTCATCTTGTTTTATGTTGAGCTGTGATCTAAAAAATGTTTACCATGGGAAAGGTGTCGTACTTCATTCTGTTAATTGTCAATTAACTAGAAGTTTAATTTTCTGAAGATCTGTTTCAGTATCAATCTTCTTCTCCCACTATGTTTACTCACTTGATCTCCGTCTCAATGAAACTTATCATGGTAAGTAGAAAATAACAGAGGGGATAGGAGAGGGAGTAGAAAATAAACCATACCATGTCTTCTTTATATGCAAATCAAACTTTTGGTATGTTTTCTTCTGATCTTTTAATCTGGGACCAGTTCTAGAAGTTATGTGAACAATTCAGCAAATAGAACAATTCTGGTATGATTTTATATTCTTAAAAAAATTGAAGTGGTAATGTCTTTTCCCCTGCCTGTTATCCTTCTGCCAATCTAGTTTTCTATTCATATCTGTTCCATGGATAACTGTCGCAGAAGCTTTCATGAGCAGAATGAAGGTGTTCTGCAAATGTTTTTTTTCTGCAAGGGTGATTACGCGGATGGTTATAACATTATATACCTGCATTTCCAAATGCCGAAGAACTTGTTCTCAGTGTGATACTTTTTGAGGCTTATTCATTAACTTCAACTCACTTGAATTCTATTTTATGATATCTAACAGACAAATTTATCATTAATTTTTTTCAGTGAGATTATAGCAAGTTTATAAGAATCTGAGTGTAGTACCTTTTAGACTTTTGACCATTAACACATTTTCAATAATGAACTTGAAGGCTTCTCTATGATGCAGTGATATATTGGTGCTGACGTGTTTATTTCTTCCACCATGTGCTGATTGAATACATGTATTCTATCATGGCTTTTGCAGTGGTGATTGTATTGTTATTGTCTGGACATCAATTTTCATTCAGTGAGATACAGATCTGGATTTATATCTACGATTAAGTTGCATTGCAATTGTGAACTATAATTTGCATGTATGGTATGAGGGAGTTTATGCTGTCATGTATTGGCAGATATGAGGTGTTTTTTCTGTCAAATACTTTTTCTACAATGCATTGGCATCTGAGCAGTCGTCTATGAATTTGTGGCAATTTTTTGTGAATGAAAGCACTTAAAAGCTGCTAACAAATCATATTAACCTCATGTTATGGTCATCACCAGTCTGTCAGATTTTATTTTTCATTTATGCTAGATAATAGTTGATGCATAACAATTTTCTTCTACGACTTGTATGCTTCATATTGAATAACAGTTTTCTAACCAGTTTATTTGTCTTACAGGACCTCTTTCTCTATCTAATGGTTTGGATCAGTTGGAATCAGTATGCAAGGTGTCAAGGAAGACATTCAATTACATATGCTCACTTGTGAAAGATGATCTAATGGCAAAGCCCACGAGCTTCACTTGGACAAATGGGAAATTGATGTCTGTAAACGATCAAGTTGCTGTTGCACTGCGAAGATTAAGCTCGGGAGATTCCCTGCTGGTAATTGGGGAATCCTTTGGAATCAACCATTCAACTGTTTCCCAAGTCACTTGGCGATTTGTAGAGGCCATGGAAGAAAGAGGTCTTCACCACCTTCAGTGGCCAGATAGTGAAGATGAAATGCAAGAAATAAAAGAGAAGTTTGAGAAGATTCGTGGCCTTCCAAACTGTTGTGGGGCCATTGATATTACCCACATTGTTATGTGCCTTTCATCGGTGGATTTGTCAAATGATGTCTGGCTTGATAGTCAGAGAGCCTCCAGCATGGTCTTACAGGCCATTGTTGATCCCGATATGAGATTCAGAGACATTGTCACTGGATGGCCTGGGAGCATGGATGATTCCTTAGTGTTGAAAAGTTCAGGCTTCTTCGATCTCTGTAAGAAGGGGAAAAGATTAAATGGTAAAAAGAGAGAATTATCTGAAGGGTCCAAAGTGGGAGAGTACATTATTGGAGATGCAGGTTTTCCTCTTCTACCTTGGCTGGTGACTCCATACCAAGGTAAAGATCTTACGAGTTCAAAAAAGAGTTCAACCGACGACATTTTGCAAGTAGGATGATAGCACACAGGGCTCTGGCAAGGCTAAAGGACATGTGGAAGATTGTTAATGGGGTGATGTGGATGCCAGATAAGAATAAGCTACCAAGAATACTCCTTGTCTGTTGTTTACTTCATAACATTGTGATTGATTTGGAGGACAAAGTGCAAGACGAGATGCCATTGTCCTACCAACATGATGCTGACTACAGCCAGCAATTTTGTGATGCTCTGGAAGAAAATGCAAGTACAATAAGAGATGACCTGTCGCGGTATTTGTTGGGGAGAACGTCACCCTAAAATAAAATGACCGTGTCCAGACAAGTTTTCTTTCTTTCTTTCTCAAAACTAGGATTTGGTGATTGTAGCGGAGAGTAACACATCTTTCATTCTCTTATTCATTGCTTTGTTAGCTTGAAGTACTTTCTGTACTGGTCACATTTGTATAACAGATTGTTTTTCTTCAACTTTGTAATTTTACTGCAATGGATCTGGGATAAAAAATCAATCTCCTCACCATGCAGGCTGCAGCAAGGCATGAACATGGCTGAGCTGAAGTCCCTATATTGCTGGAACTACAAACCTGCCCCGCTGCTGATCATCTTTGCCTGGTAACACACGTCTTAGTTTAAAGCATCAACGAATGAATGTTTTGACCAATACTTTGATTAGAGGAGCACCATTGATCTGGGGAATTGTCACTTTATCTCCTATGTTGGCGGAGAATCCCATTCTGATAATATTGAATTTTTTGAAGAGGGGCTCAAACCTTTCCCATTCCTGTGCTTTAATGGATTATATATGTACTCGGATTCTAGCTAGCACTAGTGACCAGTTGATAAGGGATAGGTATATATTCTTTAGAACTCTCTTGGTGTTTGTTTAGAATTGTGGTTGATATAATTCAATGGACTCCTTGCACAGCGTGCAATTCTAGAAGCATTACTGCTACCACTATAGAATGGGTCTTCCATTACCAGATCCGAGTACATTGAATTTCGAGTAGAGCTGATTTCGAGCTTGATTTATTAATCTATCGCGGAACCTATTTTGTATTTCAGAGCCATCTACAAGGGGTGTAATTAAGCTAAGCTAGCTCCCGGGCAAAACACGTTCAACTCGATTCGGCTTGAATCCATACTCAATTGTTATTTTAGAGCTCGAACCAAAGCTTGACTTAAAATCAATAGCTTCATCTATGAACAGAGCTTGAGCATGAGACTGCATGCTTGGTTCGGTTTACTTGGAAGCCCAAAATCGATGCACTTGACTTTGGTCAAATGTTTAATTTAGTTCAAATTGTCACATAATATTTTATTATTTATGTGTATTAATAGCTGATATACCATTAGGATCCTTTATATTTTTTTGGAAAAAAAACACCATATTTTCTGATGAATTAAAAATCTTTAAGATGAGAGGTGAATTGGAACTTGGTGGAGCTATTAAACAGTCGGTCGGTTCGAATTGGAACTTATTTTATCAAATATGACCAAGTTTGAACGCTCTTAATGAATTTTCAAGCCTCTTGTGCTCAGCTTGTGAAAATATAACCTCAGTATCAAACTAAGTTTGAGCAAGCTATTTTGAAAATAAGTTAAATCATGAATAGAATTATGCTTGGCTTGATTCAACTTGTTTACATCACTTACCATTATATGAACACCTAACCATGTCTAGCAATCCCATAAATAGTCATTGGAATTTTCTTATTCAAGGAGTAAGTTTACTTGTTCAATTGAACTTAAAATTAAACCACCTCTAGATTTTTGAAATGTTGTTTTCATCTGCATAATTATTTATGAACTTAGATAAAATATGTCTTACAAATTATATTTTATCAGGCCAGGGTGTCAAGAAGAGAACAGTCTTCCTTTGCCATTTTATTCCTTTGAATGGGTACTGACACTTCAAACACGTTTTACTTGGTCTCAAAATACATTAGATTGTGCCAAATGCTCTGTCTGTCAACTTGTTTATTTTTTTTTAGTACAACTTGTTTATATTTTATCATAAGATTATAAGATCAAATGTGAAGGCCAACTGCTACACCACCATGGAATGGCAGCTATGTGCAACGTTTGAAGGGGTGAAGAGAAGGCTCAATTTGACTCTTATAAAACTCACAATATATATGAATGACATTATGGCAAAGCCACTAGAAACTCGAAAGGTTCAATTGTTGTTTATTTGTTGGCACTATTGTTGTATGCTATTATTGTGACTTGTTTAAGTGATGCAATATGACTGGTTGGTCACCACCAAACTAGTATATTAATACATCAATATGCCTTTGGAGAGAAGACTTTCCCTAGCTTCCACCACTCAAAAGTGCCAATGCTACCTTACATGCATATATAAAGCACAAGGCACCAATAGAAAACTAAAAAAGGTTTTTTATTGAATGATTTTTATTTTTTAAAAAAATAGAATCAGCACTTAAAAGTATATTTTTTATCCAAGGAATGTGAGAAAAAATTTAAGTTCTAATTATTTCCATGTAACTAGCACAAAATACACACTGTCTGATCGTTTTATCTTAAATAATCGTTATGCGCGCTAGAAAGAACATTATAGCATTTTTCAGAATAACAAATTTTGGCCTCAATCGATCGAGTGAAAAGGTGAACTTGACATGTTGAATGACTATAAATTAAACTGATTTTGATTGACGGAAAATAGTTAATATATAAGAGATGAAAACCAGTGCAATGTCCATTCGTCAACTTCATAAAAACCTCAAGCATTTTTATCCACTCAGTTTTTTTTATAGAAAAACATCATGCACATATAATGGTTTTAATTCTCTATGTTCATAATAGTGTTGTAAGGCTTAATAGTATGAAGGAGCCAAAACCAGTCCCCAGATCATCCATATTATTATTTGGATCCTTTCAAAATTTAAATATTTTGATATATAAATATATAATATATATATATATTTATATTTATATTGGAAAAAATAATACCAGTTTATAGTGATGCTCTTATGTCAGCTGAACTTTATATGAGCTTTTAGACTAGAAGGGCATATGAATGATAGGGCTTAAAGGCAACTTCATCGTGTTTGGGAAATAAATATAGATATGTGATTTAAATAAATAATTAAGGTGCATGTTGATTATAAGCTAAACAAGTCCTAAGAAATTCACATATTATAAATCTTAAAATGATTGGGTTACACCTTTCAAAGGTGATTAGCTCCTAATAGATGCTCATCTATGTATAATAATAATAATAATAATAATAATAATAATAATAATAATAATAATATATAATAATATATATATATATATATATATATATATGTATATAAAGATAAACACAAATATGCTTATGCTGACATAATAGAGCACAAATTGGTATTACTTTTATTGATTGTAATTTGAAACCACTCACAATAGGATGTCATCACCATCATGCAATAGTAAAATAAAATATGTATCAAAGAACATCATTATATCCTCATTGCATTAAATAATTAATCCTCTTCCAAACCTTGATTTTTTAAAAAAAGTGTAACCTAGTTTATTAAAACAAATATCATTACCCAATCAGGTCATGTGTAGCAAAGATAGCTTATAAGCAAAATGTGCTCATTTTGGTTCCGTATGCTAAGCCAAATTTACATTTAGAAAAAGTTTATGCCTTATAAAAATAGTTTGATGAACTATAAATAGAGAAGTATTCGGCCTATACTCAAAACCCAAAGCTTGCGCTTATTGCATTTGAGCTAGATATATGTTTTTTCACTTCCAAGACACTAAATAAAATATTTGGTTGGTTCGGCTAACTCATGTCCTAAATATGGTTTTCCAAAACTAACAACTAACACCTAACTATTTTTTTCCCTAAAAAAAACAGATAATAAATAAACGTGTTGAAAACTTTTATGGCACCGGATTTTACTTAGTTTCGTAATCCCCGCGTTTTCTCCCGTGGAGTAAAATGGTTCGAAGAAATTGCCACGTCTAAAATTTGCATCCCAATATGAGGCAAGTGAATCAAATCTGAATACGTCAAACATGACGCAAAAATTATTTAGAATGAAATTCTAGTGAGATTTAAACAAAAAATTATAACTACTTACAATCTCCGATCAACGTTAAAATGTATACTACCTGTAATAACACTAATTAATTAAATAAAATTTAAAATTATTATTGAAGACATTTAATAAGTGTTAAAATGCTATTTGCTGATTAGGTGTTATAACCCATAAAGCTGCAAGATTTTTCAGGATATTATAACTCTTTAAACAAGACTTACAAAAATATTATTTTGCACTAAATATTTTAATTAATTGATTTGGTAATAACCCGATATATAAAGATTAGTTATGCTTCAATCAACCTAACTCAATTAAAATTTACAATCCTACCAAATTTTAAATTATTCTTTTTTGATAAATTTATCTAAATTATTTTTCTTTGGATTTATTTTTTTTGGTAAGAAAGTAATTTGTTACATTTCAAAAAGCCCTCATCCTAGAACGTTTATTTAAAAACAAATTAAATTTTAAATTTGATAAAATTACCAGAATGACTCTGACTCAAAATCTAAACAAATCAAATATGGATAAAAAATAATAAGTATATGGACGAACTAGAAAATGTGTCGTCTAATGTTTTCAAACTTTACATGTAAAAATATGATTTTACATTCGTTTTTAATTTTTTTGATAAAAAGACTTTAAAAATTGAATTTTAATTAAAAAGAATGTTCAAAATATTATAAATTAAATTATTATAATCTAGTTTTTACTGGGGGAGAATGTATATGCAAATGGGGAGTTAGAAGAGTTAATAATAGCTAACAACTTCATAATCTAGTAATAATTATTATTTTTTATTTTAATAAAAGAGGAGGGCAATTTGTTTCACCTCGTCACGTTGATCCACATCTCCTTCTGTTTCCCAGCGTCCCTCTCTCCCCGCACCCTTGGAGATTGGCAGAGCCGTTGAGGTCGTCGTCGTCGACAACAATGGCCGCTCCACCCGCAAGGGCTCGCGCCGACTACGATTACCTCATCAAGCTTCTCCTCATCGGCGACAGCGGTAATAACCCTTTTCTTCATTCTCTGTTTCTTCTTTTGTCGCCGATCCCGCCCCTTTTTGCCTCCGTGAAGAAAAAATGGCGCCTTGGTTGGTTTTTCCGACCCGATCTGTCGGATTTTGGTTGTTTTCTCTGATGCGCGTCGTTCATTCATCTGCTCTTTGAACTCCGCCTCGATTATTAATATTAATATTAAATTTAATAATACTATTAATATTATTATTATTATTATTTTAAGATTAGAAATTATTTGGGCTTTTGAGGCAAATTTGCGATCTTTTATTTTTGTTAGTTAAAAAAGTTGCGATCTTTGCTGTCTGCAGGGGATGAAGGATCAAAAATTTATGGGATTTTTTTTAGCGGAATGTTTGGGGTGTAATTCTTTGCTGGTAATATTCATGATACATGTTACGAAAAGTGTGTTTATGGGTTAAATGTTTGGGATTTGATGTTGACTCGTGTGCTTATATGTCAAATGCTTGTTTTCTTTTCCTTTTTGGGTTCACCTTTTGCGTCTTTTTTCTTTATTGTTGGAAGGTATTGAATTGTGTGGGGTGTATCTTGGTGATGTAGCTGGAATTCACTGATTTTTACGGTGTTGTACCATGTATGGTTAAAAAATGACATCGGGCTTTGTATTTTTTTTCTTCCGTGGAAATTTTATCTCTCAATTATGTGCCTGTTATTTGCACTGGAAAAGACATGGAGGACATGTAAAATGCTGGATGCGGTGATCGGAATATATCCCTGCATTTGAAATTTTCATCTATAAATGTCATTTTTAATTTTAATTTTTTTCTTTTGTCATGTCAAGTTAGACATGATGTGTGTTAAGTGCCCACTAACAAACAACCGAAAGTTATGTCTAACCATGCCTTATCGTTTTTACTAGATAGAAAATGTGGCCTGGATATGTGTAAAAATATAATGTCTAGCTTGTCCGGGCGCGCTCACTTGGTCATGTGCCCGGAAATTTTGTTCTGTGGTTAGGCATTGCTTCAATATGATTTATGATAATTTGGAGCTAATTCTTTTTAGGAGAGGAAGATTATGGTTTGGAGCAATTGATGGATTATTCTAGATTCAAAGCTAATGTTTGCTTCGATAATTTTATTTAAGCTTTTTAATGCAATGGACTATATCAGGTATTTTTGTGTCTCTCTATGGGTCAAGCACTAGGCCTATCTTAGATGGTGCTGCCGATTTAGGGCTTCTCCACCTCTTTTAAAGGCATAATTCTCATGTTTAGGGTCTACTCATCAAATTAATGAAAGTTTCAACCGTTTAAAATGATGAAAAATTTCACAATAGTTGATGAAAGGGATCCATGTGTCAGCTATGGCTTTCTTTTTCTCACCTTTTAGCTTTTTAGATGATATATGCTTTTGTATTATGGATACTAGTTTTGGGTAATAAACCTAGGGAAATATTTTGGTAGCTGCTGGCTCTCCAAAATGAGGTAGCTTACACAGCACAACCTATAATACTATAATAATAAGCAAAAACCAAAAGGTAATTTTGTAGCTTTCTTTTTTCGGTTCACTGTGTATAAGAATATGTCTCGCATTATGTTCTTAAGATTGTTGTTTAAATGCAGCTGTGATTATGCTGTTAGACGGATTTGTCATAGTTGTCAACACTTGCTCCTTTGCATAAGCTTGGTGGCTCTTTTTGGCAAAATTCATTCACATCTTGGCATACATTTATTTTGTTACATGATTCGGTATAAAGATGCTATGATGATGATGACCTCTTTTTTTGCATTGTCTTGTTTGCTGGCTATGTTAGACTGTTTGGAAAGGCAAATCATATAAAAAAAATAATTGATTTCATGTTTTTTGTCAGGTGTCGGAAAGAGTTGTCTTCTTTTGCGGTTCTCAGATGGCTCATTTACTACTAGTTTCATTACTACAATTGGGTAACATCTCATTCACTTGACTATGTAATCATGAACCGGACTTAAGTTTCTTATGGTGCAAAACCATATCTACATCTCAGAATTGATTTCAAGATCAGAACAATTGAGCTTGATGGGAAAAGAATCAAACTCCAGATCTGGGACACAGCTGGTCAGGAGCGGTTCAGAACTATCACTACAGGTAACTTTATCCTCTCTATGTGCTCCATCTTCTGACTTCGTGTACGCTTAGATGTTTTTATGGCATGCCAGTAGACTTTTCATTTTGGTATCCAGTTCTGCTGTTGTAATTTTTTTTGTCCTGCAGCTTACTATCGTGGAGCCATGGGAATCCTTTTGGTTTATGATGTTACTGACGAATCATCTTTTAACAGTAATTACAATTCCCTTTTAATATTCATTCTTTCATTTTGTTATTTATATCACCTATTCTAATTATGATAGAGTTTTCTGTACAGACATAAGGAATTGGATTAGGAACATTGAGCAGCATGCTTCCGACAATGTCAACAAGATATTAGTAGGAAATAAGGCTGACATGGATGAGAGTAAAAGGGTACATTGTGTCTTACTTTTTATAATCCATACTATTTTCTGTTTGTATGTAAAAATTTGTCCGCATTGTTAACAATGTATATCTGTCTTCTACAGGCAGTGCCCACTTCAAGGGGACAGGCTCTTGCTGACGAGTATGGCATCAAATTTTTTGAAACTGTGAGTCATCACTGTTTTCAACTTCAGGATTTATTTTAGTTTTACTTGCAACATCTAATGTAATTTTGTTTATTAATTGCAGAGTGCAAAGACAAATTTAAATGTGGAGCAGGTTTTCTTCTCCATTGCAAGAGATATTAAGCAGAGGCTGGCTGATACAGATTCTAAAGTGGAGGTTAGGCATCATAACTATATAATTGCTTTCTATAATTATGATTGCCATCTATGTTGTGAAGAACGATTGGTTGACAATTTCTACTGTCTTCTTTTTTCTTTTGCTTGAATTTTTCTTGTTTTAAATTTTCATTTTTTTGATTCTTTAAGTTTCAAACATGAGAAATTTTGATTGTTTTTGTTGACATTTTAGCACAGAAATATACATTTTCAAACGAATAATTCTTGTTAGCATTTCAATATGATTATTTTTGTGTTACCATGGTTGAGTTCATGAGTCATTGGCTGATTGTTTTTCTTCATTATTGCAGCCTCAGACAATTAATATCAACAGGCCTGACCAGACAACAGGAGATGGTGTGGCTCCTGAAAGGTCAGCTTGTTGTGGTTCCTAGACGGTTGTTGAATGTGTATATGAAGCGAGAGAAAGAGAGAGGAAGACAGAACTAGCTGCAGTATAGTGGAGATAAAAACAAAATCATATTGTACCTTTTCTAAATGCACTCATAGATGTCAATTTATGCTGGGCAGTTATATAATTCTTCTCTCATTCTTTTGAGTGACTTTTCACTTTTGTATTACGTGTGGATGGAATGCTCCTTTTTTTAAAAAAATTTGGATGAATTATTTCGATTTACGGCCAGGGACATTTTCTATAAATTGAAGTACTGTGTTGCAGATTATTAGAATTGCATGAAATTGATAAGGATTGCAATGATAATGATGTTCTATCATTTTCTTCGTTTATCATAAAATCCTTATACAACCTTTTTACTTGTGTAAAAATATTTGTTCGTTTGGATAGGCGTAAAAATTTATATAAATTTGGTCTCGGGGAGGGGGGGTGTTATGGGGGGTCAATTTCATTCTGATGTTCCAATCTCCTTTGTATTACTAATTCTATTGTACGCGTTGTGTTCTCTTTTTTTCTATGTTTATTTGTCAATCAATTGCTTCTTTGGAAAAAAATGTTGCTTTAGTTTTTTTTGTTTTGTTGCTTGTTAAATTCACTAAAAAATTTGTTTTGTCCAATGTAATGGCGTGGCCTGAGCTTAACATAATAGACTCGGCTCTTTGTATAAAAGGCACCAGATCATATTAGATGGATGGTTGACTGAGAGGTGGGTTTAACGACCGTTAAACCTTCAGTTAGCTGTAAAATTATTGAGATTGAAATTTTTTAAAATATGTGGCTTGTAATATTTTCTAAATAATCTTACATCTGACATCTACTTTGAGATTGGTGCGTGCCATATGTTGGCAGGCATTAATTCTTTGTTAAACATTTATCTAATTAATTTCGGGTAAAAAGTTAGATAATCACAATTAAATTTTGTTAATTGAGTTGAAAGCAATCCAAATTAGGTCTAGTTAATAATTTATTTTGATTTCATGTTTATTGTATTTTGTCTAATCATTTCTCTCCGTTATAAAGCATACAATTTTTTCACAAAACACTAATACATCATTTATACAATCACTATATTTTTTATTTTTTTTCTTAATTTATCTGTTAAGACAATCAACATAAAAAGTAAAATCCTTATTTTTAGAATAAATTTGAATAAATAAATGTTATATCAAACCAGACTTGACCAGCTGGTCCAACCTGAGTGGGTACCGACCAGCAATCTGATCTGGATTCACTTTACTCGGTGCTTATGAGCCTGGATTTCTAAGAAACTCCCAAACCAGCTCTATTCTAGATATTGATAAGCCTAATCTTCTCGGAAACTCCCCAACTGGTTCAAGAAAACCGTTCGGTTCGGTGCTCAATAAATATAGATTGATGGGCCAATGCAAATTGCTGTGTATGAATCCAAAATAAAGCCTAAACCGAACTAGATCCCACAATTAGTACACCATTAGTGGGCATAGATCAATTCATTGTGGGCTAAATATTGTGAATCATCCGAAGGGAATATTTATGTGTGTGTATGAGAAAAGGCGACGATGGGCAATATGGGCTGTGGAAAGTTTAGAGCAGAATATTTATTGAATGAAATGTTGACTACGACAGCAAACGAGGCAAAACGCGCAGACCACCTTTTATAGTTTTGCTTATAATTTTTTAATTATTTTAAATAAAATAATGAGTATCTATGTTAAAAGAAATTAAACTAGAATACCAAATAAAAATTGAAATGCTACTTAAAAATTGGATTGAAAATTTTAAAATAGAATGCCAAATTTAAAAAATAACATTAAGAAACATGATGCAAATTTGAAATTTTCTTATTGATAAAAAATCATAATCCAAATAAATTCAATTATAAATGAGACCAAGTAATGTGGAAAAAAATAAAAATCACATATCATAGTTAAAAAATAAAATTTAAATAAAAAAATTCTTTTGGTTGTTCCAAAAATTGAATGGTCTCTTTAAGAATAAATAATTAAGGGTCTTTTAGTAATTGTGTATATTTAGTTATTACTTTAATAACTATCTTCTAACTAAGATTTGGAGGATTTATATGATCCTCTTTAATTTTTTTCTTGTGCTCGAAGATAACATTGTATATATACATTGGCAATTGCAAAAATCATCAATAAAATACAACTTATTTTGACATGGTATAAGAGCATGTGCGTCGGTGCCGTGCCAGTGAACCTTTGCTGGATCTTCACCGATGACATTGACTGTTCCGTAATCCTCTCCTTGTGGTTATTGTCTCTACAAGACTTCTCGTTTGTATTGCCACGAAACTGGTCAACTTGAAGGTTTGGTTTTGTTCATATCCTTGTTTCAGAATTGTTACCATTGCTATTTGTTCTGGCTTGCCACTATATTGCTTGTTCTCCCCTTTTCGGTAATTAACGCTTGGATTGTGTAATGGACACGAACAATCTTGATCCATCACTCTCGGCTTGATCAAACATGGATCCATGGATCCATCTACTGTTCCACCCTTTTAGTTAGAGCA
Organism: Piper betle; assembly: GCA_033002965.1. NCBI lineage: Eukaryota > Viridiplantae > Streptophyta > Magnoliopsida > Piperales > Piperaceae > Piper > Piper betle. The sequence goes on along the minus strand of JAURVB010014585.1, from coordinate 55,564 downwards.
GTTTGGGTTTTGGCAGCAATTTTTTGGAAACTCTAAATTTGTCCACGATCTTTCATCCAATCCTGGATTCTTGAATGCTTCAATGAGATTTATGTATCTCATTCATATTCGCGTACCTTTCTTTGTAACAATTTGGTTGAATAGATCGAACTTTTTGATATGGAAATCTCAGATAGTGAATTTGATTGCGTCTCAAGGATGTTTGGGATTCATCGATGGTTCCATCACCCCACCTTCACCTCCTGTGACGATTACTTTAGCAAATGCCATAGAATAGGTGATTCCAAATCTAGATTACAATGATAGGATGAGGACGGATAAGCTTATCAAGGGATGGGTTATTGGAACCTCAAGTGAAGAAATCCTTGGACAAGTGGTTGGTCTGAGATCTGCGGCAGACGTGTGTGGAGTGCCTTGAAGAACACCTTCAATGAATCCATTATGGACAGGGAGGAGGAGCCACAATTTTCTCGCAGATTGATCTTTGATCTGGCTACCATCAGTTGCACATAATGGAGGGCGAACTTAAGATAGCTTTTAGGACTTGGTACAAACACTATGAATTCCTAGTCATGGCTTTCAAATTGACTAACGCTCCGACAACGTCATGGATCTCATGAATTAAGTGTTTCTACTATACTTAGACCAGTTTGTGATATATTGATGACATCTTGATCTGTTCCAGATTTAGAGAGGAGCATGAGATACACCTAAGAATTGCTTTGCAAACTCTGCAGGAACATTGTCTATATGTAATGTTTTCAAAAGTGTGAGTTTTGACTATCAGAGGTAGTGTTCCTTGGACATGTACTGTTGGCAACTAGAATTACAGTAGATCTAGATAAGGTAGTGGTAGTTTCAAGATGGGAATAACCGACTACAACTATAGAGGTAGAAGCTTCTTGGGACTAACAAGATATTACAAGAGGTTCATACATAGTTTTGCCTACATAGTTTTTCCTCCCTAGTAGCCCCACTCACACGACTGACTAGAAAGGTGGTATGTTTTGTATAGACAGATATACATGAGTAGAGTTACTAAATTCTAAAGGAAAGACTCACGGCCACACCGGTGTTAAGTTTGCTGGATGGCCATGACAAATTTGTAGTATATAGTGATGCATCAGGCATTAGACTTGGTTGCATGTTCCCAGGTAGATGAAAGTCCATGAATATGACTCATGACTTGGAGCTTGCTATAGTGGTGTTTGCCTTGTGCATATGGAGTCACTATCTGTTTGAAGTGTCCTTCCACCTCTTCATAGGTTATAAAAAATTGAAGTACATCTTCACACAAAATTTGAACAACTGACAAAGGAGATGGCTTGGGTTTTCTGGTGACTATGATATAGACATTGTTTGCCCCAGTAAGGAAAATGTGGTAGTAGTGCCTTGAGCAGGAGACCCATTCTCTGTGGAGCTAGATTGTCAGCTATGGGAATCAGATGTAAGGACCAAAGGGAGGAGGTATCAATAGACACCTTAGAGAAGTTTTAGTGAGATTGATGATCAATCCTATAACACCCTAATTCAGTCTAAAGAACAAATTGAATCTTGATGTTATAATTCGAAAAACTATTCGTTGGACCACCAGCGTAAAAACTTTTCTGAAGCAGACCTCAAACACCTCAAGGAGGCTTAAGACAAATACCTTATGATATTTTTATACAATGCATGCTGATCATACTAACATAGGAAGAATCATAAACTTAAGGTATAGCACTTTGAGCCACAGAAGAGGCAGCACCTCCCCTACAATTGAGAGGGTGATTTTATAAATGCAATGATGTCTCTGAACTACACGACGGACACACCTCCAATGGAGCTAAGAGGTTGAGCTTTTCATAATGCGGATGTATGATCCGGTTCTTATACTTAGTTTCAACATTTGGATTAGGTAACTTATTCTTTGATGATGCTAATCTTATAGTAAAGTAAATACTGGGCCGTGGTACCCACCCCCATGAATGATAATTAAATACACAGAGACATCATTGCATGCTAGGGCATCATACCCAAACACTCGGTTTTCACATAGACCCTTTAAGTGGTATGAACCGTAAGATCTTTTAGTCCACCTTCCTCTATCACACACATAATTGCATCCAAAAATATTTCACATACCTTAATTGCTCCTCATCATATTCTAGAAGTTTGAAGCTTACACACTCTGGAGATGATTTTTAGAATGACCCAAAGATAACGCACTAGATGATGATGATAAGTTTAGAAATCACGGACCACACGTAACATATTAAGTACACTAGCATAAGCTTTAGGGCACCCCCTCATCATACATAAATCATATAATCTATAATTCCCAAAATACATAAATCCCATAATCTTGAAATATATAAGTCAAACAACCCAATACATAGACCTAACATAAAACCCAACACAGTACATACACATGGTACCATCCCTCATTATGAGCCTCTTGATCCATACCTCCGTTGGTTACAACATGAATACATACCTACATATATATAGGAAAACTGTCAGTAATCAAATAAGTTTGATTATCGGTCTGAAATAATTTTTGATAAAATAATACTTACACAAGAGTATCTTAATACTTACGAGAAATCATAAAACTTCCACAATACATTATAAGGTAGTAAGCTTGAACTGACACGACCGAATACCATAAAACATGTCGGGTCAAATCAGCGGCTTCATACTTACATGAATACATACTTACGCTTATGACCTCATATCCTCTATATATTACCCATCATAGTATTCTGTTGGCTCGGGACACTGATAGTACTACAATTTTTAAAAACAAGCTCCATTAGCAGTACCCTACTTACATTGCACTACTTTAAGGTGTAAATGAATACTAGTCTAATTCATACATACATATACTGCTCACTCTCATATTTATGAATACTATAAAAATTTACATATACTTATATAGTAGGATTTGATAGAGGCTTATATCATAGGTTTTCTTGATCTTCTATTTGAAAACCATAAGTGATCACATTCTTGAAGTTTTATTAAACATTGGGAAAACTTGACTATGATAGTAAACTAGGAAAAAATGCTCAGAAACATCTTTTTATAGTTTGTTTATATATTTTTTAATTATTTTAAATTAAAATAGTGAGTATCTATGTTTAAAGAAATTAAACTAGAATACGAAATAAAAATTGAAATGCTACTTAAAAATTGGATTGAAAATTTTAAAATAGAATACCAAATTAAAAAAAGTAAGTAATCTAATGCAAATTTGAAATTTTCTTATCAATAAAAAAATGGTAAACCTAATAAATTCAATTATAAATGAACCAAGTAATATAAAAAATTACAATTCATATATGATTAATGAAAAATAAAATTTAAATAAAATAAAAGTGAATTGTTTTTCTTTGGACCGTTTCAAAAATCAAGTGGTCTCTTTCGATTTTCATAAGAAAAAAACCGTAATATTTATATTAGTAAAATAAAGTTCATAAATATACATAAAAGTTGATAAAATACAACTCAATTTAATAAATATTTATTAAAAAAGTTATTTGAAGAAACCTCGATCAAAATTGGAAAATTATAAAAAATAATTGGTATATTTGCACGTGTTCATAAGAATTAAATTTCTAATGAATAATTTAGAAAGTAAATTGAATTTAGTAATTAATTTGATTTTGTACACCATTAAACAAGTAATGGAATTTATCTTTACTGAAAAAGTAAGAGAGAACTGTGGAAGCAGCTGGTAGTGGGTTGAAACTTGAAACAATATTTTAAAAACTTAGGACTTGGACTCGATTTTGTAAGATAAGATATAAAGTAGTCTACTTGGAGTAATTTTTATTATTTTTTAATTTGCTAATACATAGAGACACACACAACACATTATTTTCAATCCGCTAATACACACACACTAGGTATATATATATATACACTTGGTTATTACCTGCACCATGCATATCACACTTATAAATTATTTTTAAAATTCCATATTGATAATATTTAAAATTAAATTAATAAATAAATAATTATAATTGGAGTTTATATTTTTAATTTAGCATGATTATCTTGAATATTTGACGTCAATTTCTTATGCAAGTCATGATTATTAAATTTCATGCTGATCAAATTTTTATACTATCATGTTTATAAGATTTTCTTCAATTTTTTGTGTAAGTATTTTATGAATGTTATGTTTATCAATTATTTGTGTATATTTATTGAGGAGAAAAGAAGATGATTAATAGGAATAGCGATTTACATATACAATAATTTGAATTTCTCCTTATTAATTGATTTTTATTATTAATAAATTATTCGCTGTGGGCTCCGAATTAACTACATGAAAGGAAAATCTTAGAATGTAGTAATAAATCACATAAATAGACTTATTAATAAGATAGTTTTAAATATACAATTGAATTAATATGTGAGACCATATATAAAAAATAAATTTAACATATAGATAATACATTTAAAATTTTGAAATACACTACTACAATTGATTAATATATTCATAATAAGAATGACTTAAAATTGTACAATATTTCATAGTGTATTTTGGTTTTAATTAGAATTTTATTTATTTATTCTTATTTGAAAGAGGATTAAATGTAATTTGACTCAAACTAGATATCTTAACTTAGATTAAGGTCCTCAATTATTTTTAAATATTTTCAAGATACGTTTTAGTTAATTAATTTACATATAAGAAACCATGTACTTAATTAATCGTATAACACTTAATCGTAAAATATTTAATTAATACTTTTGAATAAGAGAGGGTAAAATTGTAAAATAGTGTAAACTTTTATGGTATAATATTTAATTTGGACATCCCTAATAAGGAAGGTTAAAATTATAATATTATAATAATTCTTAATAATATGTGATAAATTTATAATATGTGAACCTTGCAATGTGAAGCATTATGAAGGCTCCTTTTAGAAAATAACTAGGAGAAGCATTGTGGAGGTTCCTTTTATACATTGGTGGCAAGAAATGTTGCGGAGGCTCTTTTTAGAAACTAAATATTGTTGCTTTCATTCATATATTAGATTATATTAGATATCGATACTCTTCAACTCAAGTTAAAGTGTTTGCCCTAGCATGTAAAACCTAGGCCCATTGTTTGATATTTTTAGTGTTGGTGTGCCCTTGAACCAGACTAAATAGCATGTGACCAGTCTATTTTAGTTGTGTATGTGTTATATGAATGGGATTTGTATCTTGTGTGAGCCAAGGCTCTAGATTCCTCATTATTAGACGGACTCAGTTAGACACGATGTTGCTACGATTGTTAGTTTGTTGTTTTTAGCCGAGTGTCGTTGTGTTGTAGTTAGACTTTAGAATCGTGTTTCACGTGTGTCTAGTATGCATTACATTTGCTTGAATCCCCTTTTGGTCTATTCTAGCCCATATGGGACCTGTAGGGTGGTTTCGAAGGTTGTCCTTGGCCACCCTAGGGTGCAAACCATACGTGTGTGTTTTCTGGACCGAGTGCACCACCAAGGCTCTCCACCAATGCCCTAGCACTGAGACCTAGGGTTTCTTTCCTACTCTTTTCTAGTTCTAATGCTAAGGCTCTCCACTGGTGCCCTAGCGCCCGCTTGGGTACTGTTTGCATGTCGACGTCCACACACCTGACCAATGCCCTTGCGATAACTATATAGACATGTCAGGTTGTAGAGCTGAACACTAGGGTACCCAGCTAGCCCCTTAGCGTCTGTCAGTTTTCCTTTGCCTATAAATTTTGAGCAATTTCCCTTTTCAGCCCTTCTCTCTTCTCTTTCGACCTTCTTACATTCCCCTTGCTTCTTCACTTCCTTTGTTAGCCTCCTTCACCTCTTCCATCCTTTAGGTCCTTTCCTAGCCCTAGGAATTGTAAGCTTTGGGGTGGGATAACCCCAAAGGGCCTCCTCCTAGCTTCTTTCCTTTTCCTTTTCCTTTCTCCTTCCTTTTTGGTCTGTTTGGGTGTGTTTCTTTGTGGAATGCTAGTGTATTGTAGATTATTGTATTTAAAACATTTTAGCTTTGATTTGAGATCATTTGGTTAAGTATTGACGTAGCTATGATATTTTCATTCTAGGATGTTCGATCCATGTGCAATCTTTACCTAATTCAAATATGAAACTAAGTATACGAAATGACCCATGCATATGATTAAATATTCATAGTCATATACATTCTTTAAAGTTCAACCTCGTAGTTGTTGTGGGGGCGCACTTCTCTAATAAATCTTCATTTTATGTGTTTTTTCCTTATATTTTTCATGCTCATTTGAAAGTCCTAAGTATTAATATTAAGAATATTTGCAATTTTTTTTAATGTTTCATTTTTTTAGGAATAAAATATGATTATGAGTTTGTGTCATTTTTTAAGCTAATAAATGCGTTTTATGGTTGATGTAGCTAAGGGGAACTAAATTTGAGACAAATACATAAAGGAATAACCATTTAGATGTTTTTGTCATTCTCAAACACCCTCCAATGGATGTGAAGGCACCAATTTCAGTACATGGTTGAAGTTGTGATCTGTGTGAACTTGTAACTAGACTACTTGTAACACTCTATTTTTTAGTCCGACGGTGGATCGAATTGTGATATTATAATTCGAAAGCTATTCATTTACAAATTTTAAAGTAGTGGATCTCAACGAGGCTTAAGACGGACAACCTTACTGAATTTCATACCCTTCATGCTGAATCATACTACGTAGGAGGGCTTACATAAGCTTAAGTCTCCGAGCATGAGCATTCTAAGTTATTGAAGAGGTGATACCACCTTAGCAACTAAGAGGGTGACTTTACACATACGAATAATCACTCTGAACTATAGCAGTGGCACACCCTCACTGCAGTTAAGAGGTTGAATGGTGTGGCATGCTCCAATTCTTAATCTTAGTTTATGTGATTGGATTACGTATCTTAATTACTTGATGCATATGATTTGTTAATGTAAACATTGGGTCGCAGTTACCTGCTCCACATACCCGGGAAATGGAAAATAAATACAAAGAGCATCATCAAGTGCTAGGGCATCATACCCTAATACTCGGTCTTCACAGTGTATGAAATGTATGCTCCTCCATCCATGTTTCTTCAACACACAAACAAGTGCAACCAACTAAGTTTAGTGTACCTTTAATTGCTCATCGTGTTCTAGGACTTTGACGATTACACACCCTGTAGATGATTGTTAGAGTGCCCCAAAGTATAACCGCTCCATAATAATATTATATTAAAAACTAAAAGAAACACTTATGCCCAATCATCAAACACACAAACTTAATCTGAATCATAAATGGTTCATGCTGCCGAGCACACACCTGCAGAATAATACATTCCAAATTCATAATACATAAGGCTGCTAATAGCACAACATAATTAAACATGATCCCTATTGGGTTTATCCCACATCAGTCATAGATGATATTAGTGACTTGTATATAGGCTAATGAGAAAGCCTTACTCCTGGAGCTAGCTTTTAGATTATGAGAGACCCGTGATACCTATTGAAAAACCTTAATCCTTGAGCTAGCTTTTGGAATAAGAGATGCCTGTGATACCTGCTGAAAGTCTCCTTTGGCTGTTACAAGTCCCTTTTGGAGGCCCAACGACCCAATAGTGGTATCAGAGCCAAGTGGGCTTTGGTAATTGCCTACACAATTGTGGAAGTCTATTTCATGAGTTCCACTTGATGATTTAAGGGGAATTTTTTAGGTGATGATATGTAGGTTCTGTTTGAGGAAAGGGAGTTTTTCAAACAATGATAGTTCCGGGATCACCCCATGTGTGAAATAGAGATTGTTGGGTTTATCGTACATCGGTCGTAAATGGTGTTGGTGACTTGTATATAGGCTAAGGGGAAACCCTTATTCCTTGAACAAGATTTTGGATTAAGAGAGGTCTCGTGACACCTGATGCAAGTCTCCTTTGGTTATTACAAGTCCCTTTTGGGGGCCCAAATGGAGTAATAATCCCCTACCATGAACCCTCTGATCCATCTGCCTATGTCGGTCATCCTAACTACTCACCTACCAATATATAAGGAAAACGGTCACTTTGATTACCGGTTTGAAAATCTATGATAATAGCAACTAAAATCCCATAGAAATATTGTAAAAACTTTAGAAGGTCAACATAGGGTAGTAAGCTGAGACCGATATGACCAAATATCATGTCATAAATGGCAACACGACAACTTCATACATACATACATATATACATATAAGCATTTACGACCTCACAGGTCTAAAAATAACTACTAGTAATATCAATTAACATCCCACAGAAATATCATAAAAACTTCAGGATGTCAACATAGGGTAGTAAGCTAAGACCGATATGACCAAATATCATGTCATAAATGCCAACACGACAACTTCATATATATATATATATATATATATATATATATATATATATATATATATAAAAGCATTTATGCCCTCACATCTTCCATATATCACCCACCACCCTAGCTAGGTGGCTCAAAACCAATATGCCACAATTTCTTAAAATGTGCTACATTCACAATATCCTACGTACATTGCACTACTTTGGGTACAAGGAGGTATTAGTATAATCTGTATATCCCTATACCACTTACTTTCTTAATTGTGAAATCTATAAAATGTATGTACCTATATAATAAGTTTAGGGAGAGACTTATATCATACGTTTTTGGATCTTTAGTTTAAAACCCAACAAGGGGTCTCATCTTTGTAGTTTTATTAAACTTATGGGAAAACTCAGTTAAATGACATGAAATTTGAGGGATTTGATAAAATGCTGCCAAAGCTATCTTGTTTCTAAAACTCGGTGACGTAATCACTGAGGGAGTCAAGTAATAGATAAAATAGAAAAATCATCCGGGCTTGGATGAGTCGAGCTCTTCATCTTAACTCGGTAAGCTCACTTCGTGTAACCTACCAAGTGAAAAGGAAAAACCCTAATTACTCGCTGACCAACACTACACAGAAAATGAGAAAAAACCTCAACATATATATATCACATAAGACACATAATTATCTTAGTTACTAGCTTAATGAAGTGTAAACCTCATTAGGTACCCTTAATTATGTTTTAGGGTTTCATAAACCTTTAGTGAGATTTCTCAAATCTAGGGTTTTATCGAACGTACTTAACCGAACAATTATTTGGACGGGCCACATGGTATCTAAATTGGCTGATATTTGGACCAGTGGGCCCTGACAGTCTATGGCTCATGTGGAATTTTTCCCAAGCATTGGCCCATGGCCTAATATGGTAAACAAAGCCCACTAAATTGGGCATAAGGTGCTGGGAACAATGTTCCTAGGCTGCACACTAATTTTGCTAAAGGTCGTTCACGAGCTTGGAGACTTTAAATGGGCCTAGGTCAGTGGGAATCATTAGCCAACACCATGGGTTGACCCCCAATAAAGTTCAAGTTCAAACTTTAAGCCATTGGACTTGAGTGGGCTCGACAATGGAGGGTCTTGGCTAGGTCATTTCTGGAACTAGGGTGACCTATTTGGCTTGAAAAATCCTAACTCATGATCCACTAATCAATTTGCTCCAAAAATTGAGTATGATGCTACTGGGATAAATCCTAAGGTTTCAGATTAATTTTATCTAAATACATCACCATTTGTCTAGGGTTTTGGATATTACAACTGGAATCCAGGAATTAGGGTTTCACCCTTCACTCCCGCACAATCTAGATCACTGACCAATATGACCACTTAGATGATTTTTATTAAAGCCAAAATTTAGTACAATTCTTTTATACATGGAGGTAGTAATTAAATTTTTTTAGATATTTTAGGTTGCTCACCATGGAGCCCAAACTTAGAGCATGGCAAAATAGTTCAACATCATAGCATGCACATCACAACAATTAGAGTTTTGTTCCAGCCCTTTAAATGGTTAGATTAGTATAAGTATTTTTCATGGAAGATACAACACATACAGGGATAAGCCAAAAATCGTATCACGTCAGGGAGTAAAAATAGGGGAAAGAGGCAGCTTAGTAATAGGAACCATGAAAGCTGTCATCTTTCGCCATGTTTGGCTCCCTTTAATGCATTTAGACACCATATCTGACTAAGGGTACAATAGAAAACATGTATATCTATATGTTATGACTATAACAAGGCCAAGTTGTCTATATGTTTGGCTCCCTACTATTGTCTAGAAAAGTGGATGCAAATCCAAACCTTTTATAATGGTTTTTTACGGCAAACTAAGAATATTGTGGATGTTGTAGCCAATAGGTCGATGATGTGGAAGAGTTCTAATGAAGCACACCAACTATTGGAAATGATAGTCCTTAGTAACCATCATACTCAAGAACAGAGCCCTTTTTGCTCAATTTAGTGCCTTGTCTAATCATGTTTTAAATCTAAGTTTGCAGGGGCAAGGACATCCGACAAGACCCATGGAGAAGCAAGAACTAGACAATAAGGAAAAGTTCATGGAACAAGAAGTTAGCCCCCAGATACCATTCCCCTCTAGGCTAAAGTTGAAAGATAATGAAAAATATTTTCAAAAATTTCTTGATGTATTTAAAAATTACACATAAATATACCTTTTATTGAAGCCCGGGTTGAGAAAATCGGATCGGCGCGATGCCGATCCGATTTCGGGGCCGAATCGGTCGGCCCCGATCCGGTCGGCTGAATCGGCCGATTTCGGCCGATTCCAACCGATTTAAATCGGAATCGGAATCGGCCGATTTAAATCGGAATCGGTTTTTTTACAAAATTACTAAAATACCCTAGGTATGATTTTAATTAAATTAATTAAGCATGGGTAAAATGGTAATTTGGCTTTTAAAACCCTCCCTGCTTCCGCCGTCGCGCTCGCTCCGCCGCCCTCCGCTCCGCTTCCGCCGCAGCTCCGCCACGGCCGTCTGACCACGCCACTGCCGTCCGACCATGCCGCCGCCCCGTTTCCGCCCCCGTCGTGCGTCCCCGACTCCGGGGTCACCGCCCTCCGCTCCGCTTCCGCCGCAGCTCCGCCACGGCCGTCCGACCACGCCGCCGCCCCGTTTCCGCCTCCGCCGTGCGTCCTCGACTCCGGGCTCACCGCCGGCAGGGGGTAGGGAGGGAGGGTGGCATTCTCGTAATTAAAAGTTGACTCGAGTGTAACTCGAGTCAAAAATAATAATTAATTTATAAATAATTTAAAAAAATCTCAAAAAATATTTAAAAATATCATAAACTATAATACACAGAATAATATCAAAATAACATCAATACCTAATTTTAATATATTTATATTATGAATTATCAAATTATTATATATAACCGATTAAATTAATTTGGACCGATTCAACTGAACCGATTCCTGGCCGATTCAGACCGATTCCGATTCCGATTCCGATTCACTGGAAAACCGATTCCGATTCCGATTCCGATTTATGCAACCATGATTGAAGCTCTAGATTAGATGCCAAGTTACGCGAAATTCATGAAGAACATCATGTCAAAGAAGAGGAAGCTTGAGAATTATGAGATGGTAGCCTAAATTGAGGAATGTAGTGCTATCCTTTAATGGAAGCTATCTCCCAAGCTAAAGGATCCAGGAAAATTCATTTTTCCTTATTTTTTGGGGCTAATATTTATTGCAACGCTTTATGTGACTTAGTCTCTAGTATTAATCTTATGCCCTTTTTTGTGTACAACAAGATAGGAGTAAAGGCGTTTGTCCCTATCAACATCACAATCCAATTGGTGAATTGGTCATTAGAGTTTCACGAGGGACAAATTGAAGATATCTTGGTTAAGGTTGAAAGGTTTAAATTCCTACAAATTTTGTTATCTTAGACATGGAAGGCAAAGGTGATGATGCACCTTTCATATTCTGGAAAGAATTCTTAGCAATTAGGAGAACAATAATTGATGTGCAGGCTAATGAACCCACACTAATATTTTAAAGTCAATGAAGCTTCCTATCGCCACAATTTAGTGTTTTTTATAGATGTATCTGTTGTATACAAGGGTGTTTAATTGGCCGATCCTATGGAAAAAGCTGTGGTTTCAATTTGTGAGAATGACAATTAAGTTCAAGAGATGGTGAAATGGCTGGATTCATCATCCATGTTGAAAAAAAGACGTAGGATAGTTGAACCTTTGGAATGACCCTTGCAGAAATTGCAGCCATCAATTGAAGTTTCTCCCTCCCTTGAGCTCAAACAACTTCCGAATCAATTGACGTATACTTCCATGGGACCAAATGATAATAACCGATATCCCTTCTTTCTGAATGCCTAAAATCATATGGTAAGAAGGTAGTAAGAAGTCAGTCTAACTCCAAAGGCGGCTCAACCCAATCAAGAAGAGGTAGTAAAGAATGAGGTAATAAAATAGTTGGATGCAGGAACCATATACCCTATGTCAAATAGCTTATGGGTAAACCCGATACAATGTGTACGAAAGAAATGGGGTATGATGTGGTGTGAAATGAGAACAATGAGTTGGTTCCAACTAGAACTGCCACTAGTTGGAGGGTGTGCATTGATTATATAAAGCTCAACAAAGCAATTAGAAATGATTATTTTCCTCTTCATTTTATTGTCCAAATGTTAGATCGTTGAGCAGGTAATGATTTTTTTGTTTCCTTGATGGCTATTTACGCCACCATCAAATCACCTTTGTACTAGAGGACCAAGAAAAATGGCATTCACATGTCTTTATGGTACTTTGACTTTTTGGCATGTGCCATTTGGCTTATGCAATGCCCCTACTATATTCCAACAGTGTATGATGGCCATTTTCATAGACATGATCAAGCATGGTTTAGAAATTTTCATGGATGATTTTATAGTTTTTGGTGGAACATTTGATGATTTTTAACATATTCTTACACGTGTTACAATGTTGTCAAAATACTAACCTTTTAAATTTGAAAAAAATGTCATTTTATGATATAAGAAGGAATTGTTTTGGGATATAAAATGTGTAAAACCCAGGCCATTTGCCCGATGGTTTTGAGTTAGTTTAGTCATGACCTGAATCGAGATGGTTAGGTCTGGCCTTCTTGCCAATGGTTTGTGTATGATATGGTGTAGTTTGTCCGGTCCAAGCCGCCTTCATTGATCAGTACACTTGTTTAGACGCTATGTGCTTGGTCGTGTGGAGTCAAGTTAGACGCTAGGATTGAGTCCTGCACCCTTTTAGATGATCCTAGCCATTGAGGGACCTGTGACATGGATCCTGAGGTCACCTTGGCCGCCTTAGGGTGAAAACTCTTAGTGCATGTAATTTGCACTTAGCACAATGGTATCCTCCTACTGCCATTGTGCTAGCAATTTTAGGGTTTTCCCCGTTCAAGTATGGGTACAAAGGCGCTCGATTTTCCCTCCTATTTTGCTCTAGATGCAAAGACATTGGCCCAATGCCCTTGTGACCACTATTGTGTGCGGTTCAGATCATGCACCAAGATTCCATGACTTACCAATCAGTTTACCATGGTTTGACTTAGTAGAGGCCAGCGCAGAGATGCTAGAGTGGCACCCTTGTGCAGGAGACAAATTTTGCTTGTAACTAGAAGTCATTTTCCACTCTTTCCATTCTTTGGCCTCCAACCTTCCCTTCCTCCCTTTCTCCCCTACTTTCTCCTCTGTCCTTTCTAGCTTTTACTAGCCCTCCCTAATCTAGCCAAAGCTCTTAGTATTGTAGGTCTTTGGGTAGGAAGCCCTAAGAGTCCTCAAGGTAAAAGTCTCACTGTTTTCCTCTTCCTGCGTGTTGTTGTAGTTCTTCCATGTTGTTGTATGGTCGTATGCATTTTTCTAGATCTTCTATCATGAAGAGCTACTTGTTAGGAGTAGTTTATCTTTAGAGTAATGTCATTTGCATGTTTATATCAATAGTGATGATTTTTACGATATATATCTATAAAGATTTGCACTATTTTGGTAGATCTCTTATAACTCATGTTGTTGAACTCCATTTTGCAGGATATTTATTTTTTTATATTCATAAAAGATAGATCTACATATTTCATGAAAGATGTTTTGTCTGTTTTGGTCTTTATGATCATGTATGGATGCCAAAATCAGCAAAAGGTGGTGGCTTTCCTATTCCCAGTGACCTACCCACCATTTCCCCCAATTTTCCACCATGTTTTAAGCCATATTTTGATGCATTCTTTTGCATGTTTCTAGTTTTAACATGTTAGCTAATTTGCGGTAAATTACAAAGTTAAACCATAAAGACAATGTATGCTTGTTATGTGATTGCCGTAGTATGTCATGCTTTGAGATTGTGCTCCTTTTTGAGCTTGCTAAATGATTTTATAAAAATCTGTAAAAAGGGACCTACTAAGTTTCTAGTAAAAACTCATTAATTTTGGGCTAATTTAAAAGTTAGGTGGTTATTTAATTCTGATTTTTTAGTGTACACGATTGAAGGGAAACCTTGATTCCATAACTCTGATTGTAAACCTTGAAAGCCTAGTTGTTTGGTGGTGAAATCATATACAATATCTCCTAGACCTTAGGTTATGCCTCTACAACATCATCCTAAATTTTGAGAGCCAATGGTTGGGTAGATTTTCCAATATAAATTTCTTGAACCATGTAGGTCTAGCTAACTCCGTAAATATCCTAACCAATGTTTCTAATTCCCAAATCCATTCAGGCCTAAACACTTAGAATTTGTATATGAAATTTTAAAGGATCAAAATCCATAGTATTGGATAACTCTCCTATTTTACCCAGGCCTATTTAAAGTATCCAAACCCATGAATAGCCCTAGGAAAATTGGCACGCAGCTAACTAACACTGTTCTCAACACCTTAACCCGACCTTAGTGGGCCTAGTTTTCCATGTTGGTGCATGGGCCAATACTAAAAATTTTGAGACTAACCCTTCTAGTGTCAGGGCTCACCATTTTTGATTTTAGCCCATTTAGATATAATTTGGCCTATTCAAAAAATTGTTTGATTAAGTCCATTTGATAAAACCATAAGTGTGGAGATTTTCACTAAGTATACTTGTAATTATAAACCCTAAATAAGTTACCAAATTAGGTTTAACCAGCATCTAAGGAAGATAGTGATGTGAATGTGTTGAGGTTTTACCCCATTTTACAAGCCGATGTGATCCGATTGTTATTCATGTTTTATCTTTTGTTAGTATACGCAGGGTGCACTCGCTAATCAAGGATGCAAAGCTCCACTCATCTAGGTCCGTAAAACTCCTCCGCTTCATCTTTGCTTGACTTCTTGAGTGAAAAAATTTAATCGAGTTTAGACATAGGATAACGTCTTCAGTATTTTATCGGATCCGTCCAATGCCGGGCCATCTAGCCGAGTTTTTCACACTTTAACAAAACTTCTAGGTTGAGATCCCTTGATGATTTTCGAAAGTTAAGCTCAAGAAATATTAAAATGCAAATCCCTACCCAAACCTACTTTCTATAAGTATATAAGGGTTTATAGTTTTACGAATATGAGTAATGTGTGGGAAATATGAATTACACTACTATTCCTTTAAACCTAGAAGTAGTGCAATGTAATTGGATACTATATAATGCAGCGTATTTAGAGACTTTGTGGCACTACCTTAACAATATTCCAATTCCATATGAGCACCATGGAGAGTGTTATATAGCAGATGTGACAGTGTAAGTATTGTATAAGTGTACAATGCCGTGTGTGCACACTAACGTGATTTATATCAATATTCTTGCCTACTACCATGTGAGGTTATTTTGAAGCTTTTAAATATTTCCCATGGGTATGGAGTACGCATTTGCTAGTCTTGAAATCTCAGTAGTTATTTCAGACCAGCAGTCACACTTATTTGATTACTAATTAGTTTTCTTTATATATATATATATATATATATATATATGGTGAGGTCTCGTGGTGTTGGCCACCTAAGGCACACAAATCTAAGGCTCATGGTGGTGGCGGGTCCCGACAATGATGTTTTATGTATTTGGACCATATGGATTCTATTATTTTATGGGCAGGTGCCCTGAATTTCTATGAACCTAGTATGACTTTGGATTGGGTTTATGTCATGATGGATTGCATATGAGTATTTATTTAGTTTATTATTATTATTGTCATGAAGAGTGTTAACTTTGGGGCAAAGACTAACAATCATTTGCAGGGTCTGCAAGTCTCAATGTTTTTAAAACATGAGATGAAGCACTTAAGGTATACAAAACTTATTTAGTTGCTGTTGTTTGTGTATTGAAGAAATATAGATGGAGGAGCATAATGTTCATACCCCATGAAGATCCACGTGAAGAACAAGTGTTAGGGTATTATTAAAACGGTAACCATGCAAGGTTTATATACATAATGCATGTTGATCAGAATACCATAGAAATACTATTACATTAAAGCTCCTAATATGAGTACTCAAGCCATAAGAGAGGCAACACTTCCCTTGTAATTAAGAGGGTGACTTTCATATGCAACGATCGCTTTGAACTACAAAAAGACAATACCCTCAATCTAGCTACGAAGTTGAATATTTTGAAAGATGCGGACACATGATCCAGTTCTTATACTTAGTTTCAACCTTCTATTTGGTAACTTATTCTTTTGATGATGATGTTCTTATGGTAAAGTAAACAGTGGGTCATGGTTACCTACTTCACATACCCCACAAATAGAAACTGAATAGAAATTGAAAACACAAGGCATCATCACATACCAAGGCATCATACCCAAACGCTCCGTCTTCAAATGGACCCTTCAAGCAGCATGAATTGTAATCTCATTCAATCTACTTTTCTCTATCACACACACATGGCTGCTACCAAATATGTTTTGCGTATCTTAATTGTTCCTTGTCCTGTTCCAGGACTTTGAGGCTTATACACTTTGTAAACAATTGTTAACTTGTGTCGTGTAGTTAATACCTTGTACAACGTTAATAATAATAATAATAATAATAATAATAATAATATATATATATATATAATATATAATAATATAAATGAAGACACACATACAACACATAACATATAGAACATACCAACATAGGCCTTAGTGCATCCACACTCAATACATATGTTACATAATCTTGAGTTCCCAATACATAAGTTCCATATCCCAAGAAATACATATGCAATACAATATATTAGACTACATTATACAAAACACATAATGCAGAGTTGTCCCCTGCCATGAGCCTCTTGACCCGTCAACCTATGCTGGCCCTGACATAGGTACTCACCTACACAGATATGTGAAATCTATCAGTAATCAAACAAGTTTGACTACCAATCTGAAAATAACTAATAAAATAGTACTAGCAAAAGGGAATTCAAGAAACTTCTACGGTAATTCAAGAAACTTTGATAATATTTTCACAAGGTAGTAAGCATAGGTCGACACAACCAAACATCATAAAAACACCAGGGAAACTTAACCACTTCATACTTATATACATGCATATTTACGCAAGCACATCCTCTATATATTGCCTGCCACAGTACTCAAGTGGTTGAAATAGTGTTAGATTTGTGCCTCAATTTTCAAAAACGCGTTACATTCACAATACCCTACTTATTTTGCACTACTTTAGGGTGCAAAGGAGTACTTGTGCAATTCATACATCTTCATATTATGCACTCTCATTTTCATGAAAACCGTAAAACTTGTATATTTATGTATTAGGCTTGGTTAGGGGCTTATATTATAAGTTTTCTGGATCTTTAGTTTGAAAACCAACGAGATCTCATCTATATAGTTTTATTAAACTGTGAATAAACCTAGATAAATGGCTTGACATTGGAGTGATCCAATAAAATGCTGCTAATGTCGTCTTACATCTAAAACTTGATTATAACCTCACCTATGGATCTAAGTAGAGATAAGGCAAATGAGTCCTATAGACCTAGATGAATCAGACTCCTTGCCCTAACTCGGCGAAGCTCATTACGCATATCCTATCAAAGAGATGAAGCTTCAACAATGATCATATCTCATCGGCACCCAAAACCTAGATAAATGGCTTGTCATTGGAGTGATCCAATAAAATGCTGCATAATGTCGCCTTACATCTAAAACTTGATTATAACCTCACCTATGGATCTAAGTAGAGATAAGGCAAATGAGTCCATAGACCTAGATGAATCAGACTCCTTGCCCTAACTCGGCGAGCTCATTGCGCATATCCTATCAAAGAGATGAAGCTCGAACAATGATCATATCTCATCGGCACCCAAAACAAGGCAATGACTCAACACATGAACAACCCAAAATGGCTTACTTAACTTAATTATCTTCCTTTTTGAAGTGTTAAACCTCATTGGATGACCTTAATTAGAGCTTGGTGTTGCAAGTACAACTTGTGAAAAGTCACATGTTTAGGGTTTCATCAAATGGATTTAACCAAATAATTTTTTGCGTGGGCCAAACGGTGATTTGGACCAGTGGTATATAGTATTTGGAGCTAGGGAAAGACAAGCAAAACAAGACCCATGGAGGTTGGGCTGAAGTGCTGAAATAGTATTTTTAGTCTACACACCAATTTTGCTAAGTCTGTTTATAGACTTGGAGACTCGAAATGGGTCCGGGTAAAAGCTCAGTGTTAGCCAACATAGTGGGCTTTAGCCTAATTGAAGTTCAGATCCAAATCCAAGTAATTGTGCCTGAGTAAACTTGGGAATGGTAGCACTGGCTAAGGCATTTCCGGAACTCGCAGGGCCTAATCACTTGAGAAATTCCTACCAAATCATCTACCCAACCAATGGTCCTGAAATTTTACAGGGATGCTATTGGGAAAATTTAAGGTCTAGGTGCATTTTCATAAAATTTCATCGTTCACACTGAGCTCAATGAATTTCGTAACTGGAGCTGGGGAATTAGGTTTACACTCTTCATTTGTGCACACTCCTAAAATCCGAGCTAGCTAACCATCTAAATGATTTTTGATTAATCCAAAAATTTACACGTTGTCAATAGACAATCGACCAATTCTTAAACAAGTTTTACATATTTTACAAAAAAATATTTTAGGGGCTCATCTAGGAGCTTAAATTCAGAACAAACCCATGCACCCTAGAAATACAACAAACACATACAACAATTAGGGATTTTGTTCCAGCCTTCAATGAGGTCATTTTAGCTTGGTATTCTAACGAGACATAGCTAAAACATAACAAAAGAAACATACAAAATACATGAAAAGGATACATAAAAATGGGAAGAAAATTGGAGAAAGTGACGGATAGGCTACTGGAAGCAGGAAAACTGTCGCCTTTTGCCAATTTTGGCTCCATACATGTTCAGACAGGCCAAAACAAGTGAAACATGCTTCATAATCATTCTAGATCCACCTCTTATAAATAAGATGCAACTGATAGTACGTAAAAATATAATGTAGAGCAAGCAGCAGATCTATCATGATTATGCAAATAGGTAACCATGGCATGCTAAAAAATACATAATTATTTAGTAAAACATACTAAAATCATGAAACTGCCATGCAGTAGAAATCCAAGCAACAAACAAAAGACGCAAAGAGCAACAAGGAGGGAAGAAGCTTGTTTCCAATGCACCAGGAGGAGGTCTCGTGGGGCCTACTACCCACAAACGTACAATCCTAGGCCCTAGGCTAGGCTCGGCTCGAAGAGGCTTAGGAGAGCAAGCAGAAGCAAAGGAAGGAGGGGAGGCTGGGAGGCAAGGGAGAGCCAAAGCAAAGCAAAGGAAGGGAACTTTTATAGAAAAGGGAAAACTTGCTAGTGCAAGAGCACATGCACAGCAGAAGGGCGCTAGCCACTACAAAACTAGACAATTGAAGCATTGGCTGATGATGCAAGTGGTAAGGCTGAACAGAACCAGACATGGGCTAGGCGCAATAGTGCTATGTTGGTGCCATTGAGCCTGCCCCAAAACCCTAATTCAACCTTCTTTCCTGTGCATGGGTGCTAGGAGGGTGCCATCGTATTGGAACCAGCGCGTGCGCACTTAGGGTTCGCACACTAAGTAGACCGAGCAACCTCAAAAATGCATTGTGAGTCCTACAGGGGCTAGGATCAACCGAAAATGGGGTTTCAAATGCACGGCAAACAATGTAGACTCTCAAGAAACACAGTCATAAACCTAACATGACTCGACCCAATAAAAATAAAAAATAAGAGCCAAAATGGTGTACTATTTAGCAGGGTAACAATGAGCATAGGAGGAGACTAGGGTCATGGCTCACACATACCATACCATTTATACCTACGCATGACAAAAGGGTTGGCAAACAACTCCATCCAACTCAAGACCAAACCAAAACTAAAACTATTGAGTGAAAAGCCTAGGTTCTATAGTATATATCCACGGCCTTAGCCTCCATTGGTGTTCGGCACCCCTGTTTGGATGCTACATGCCCGATTGTTTCATTTTTAGTTTGGTCGAGTCGAGTCTAGTTAGATGTTAGGGTGGAGTCCCTTGTGAGTCTAGTTTGCTTGTCATGTTCAAAACCATTTTAAGATAATCTAGCCCCTACAAGACCCGTGAAACATTTTCTGAGGTTGCCTCAACAACCTTAGGATGTGAACCCTATGTGCACAAACCCTGCCCTTTGCACAAGACCTCCAGCATTTCTAAAGGTTAGGGTTTATGTATAGGCATAGAGGTACTAGCACATCACCCTTGCGACCAAATTTAAACTTTCTCCCTTTTTATCAAACACAAAGGTGCCCTCCCATTGCCCTTACGCCCACACCTAACCCCTTTTCATGAGGTTCAGTTCAACAGTAGTGCGCATGAATTTGGCCCATTCTTTTTGTAGTCCAACTTTGCAAAGGTCAGTGTAAAGGCATCCTCCCAGTGCCCTTGAGATTCTCTTTCCCAAGATTTTTGCCCCTTTGGCTCTCATTGCTATGACTCATCCCTTCCTCCTTGCTTCCTCTTAAGCCTCTTCTTGTGTTCCTTAGTGTAAAACCCAGGTCTGTTGTCTGATGGGTTTTTTGTCGGTTTGGTTTTGACCTGGACTGAGTGGTGTGTCCAGCCCTCTTTGCCATTAGTTTGTCCATTGCATGATGTGATTGAGCCAAGGCCCAAGTCTCCTCTAGTGTTCAGCTGACCTGGTCGGACGTTATGTCACTGCTGCTTCTATTTTTCAATTTTCAAGCATGTCGAGTCTAGTTAGGTTCAGGGGTGAGTCTCTTGCAAGTCTAGTCACTTGTCATGTGTGTGGAACCCTTTCAAATGATTATAGCAAGGTCTCCCTTGACACCTTAACTCAAAAACCCTAAGTATGTGCAACCTGGTTGAGCAAAGGATGCTGCTCCCAATGCCCTTGTACCAACACATGTGTGAGATCCCTCAACTTAGTCCCACATCTAATACCTACTGGGAGAAGATCCTGTTTATAAGTGGGAATGGACTAGAGATCTTTAACTTTCGGGGTACCCATTTTAAAGAAATGACTTAGCCCATTACGTTGCACTTTGGGCTGGGTCGTTACAAATGGTATCAGAGCCGACCTGGTTCCGTGTTAGATGGTGGGATGGACTAGGGACGTTGGCTAGGCTACCGGTCACGGGCCAAAAAGGTCGTGGGCTGGGGTTAGCAACGGGCCAAGACTAGAAACGTTGGTTGGGCTACCGGTCACGGGCCAGAAAGGATGTGGGCTGGGGCTAGCAACGGGCCAAGAATAGGCATTTCGGGGACGAAATTTTCTAAGGTGGGTGGATTGTGAGATCCCTCAACTTAGTCCTACATCTAATACCTACTAGGAAAAGATCATGTTTATAAGTGGGAATGGACTATAGATCTTTAACTTTTGGGGTACCCATTTTAAAGAAATGACTTGGCCCATTACGTTGCACTTTGGGCTGAGTCGTTACAACATGTTTAGGGTTAGGGTTTCAAGTAAGGCCGCAAAGGCATCTGTAGAGTGCCCATGTGCCCAAATTTGAAAACCACCATTCTTTTGGCTACTGCAAAGGCACCCTGCCAATGACCTTGCGTCCAAGCTTGCGCTTGCATGTGGTTCAGTTCATCCTTTGTGGTCCAGGTTTTCTGGCTTTCTATGGTCTAGCTTGCTGGGAGAGCACCCTTGGCCTAGAGCTCTTTCCCCTTCCTATAAAAACTCCCTTTCTCCCCTAGGAACCGGTTGAGGTAAATGTCTCACTTTTTTCTATACTTTTATGCGTGTGTGGTTACTATTTTTTTGAATTTTAATTTTTCTTATATTTGATTCATGTAGATCTTTGTATTAGGAGCATTTAAAACTGTGTTTCATCACATTTGAAGATGTATAAAAATAGTTACAAGTTTTTCAAAATACATGTGTAAGTATATACATTGTAAAAAATTCATATCTCATCTTATAAATTTTATTTTTTTCATGATTATTGCCTTGACACATTCCTAAGAGGTAAATCTACAGGCTATGTGCAGCATGTTTTGTTTGATTATGCTCTTATGAGCATGTATAGAGAAAAACTGATTAAAGGTGGTGGCTTTACTATTTCTTACAGCCAAAAGTCACTTTCCCTAATTTTTACTCCCAGTTCTAAGTAGTGTTTGGATGCAATCTTTTGTATGTTTGTATCTAAGGATGTTATAGGGTGTTTGGTTTTTTTTATGATTTCTATTGAAATTTTGATAGCAAAAAATTTTGCAAGAATATTTTTTTCAGCGAAAGCTATTAAAATTACGTTTGGCAAAACTTGATTTTTTCTCCACATCTCTTACCCCAGAACCATCTTCCCCGCCCAGGTTCTTGCCCCGTTCCTCCTGCCCATCTTCTTCTGAACCCCTCACCCTTCCTTTTCTTCCACACCCCCCTCCCTGTCAAATCCATCTTCTTCCCTCCCTCTCCCAAAAGACTCATTTACCTTTCTTCTTCTCCCCCGCCCGCCCACAAGACTACCCCTACTCTGCGTCTCCTGCCCCCGACTATCCCCAAGGTGCCTCAACTCCCTGTCTGCTCTCCCCCTAATCATCTCCTCCTCTCCGACCATCGGTCTCTCCCTCCACCCCTGCTGCCAGATCTAGCCCCGCCCGGCTAGGCCCTCATCACCGCCACCGCCCTTCGCTTGCTTCACCATCGTCTCCAGCCCGCCCAGATTACCACCACCTTGCGTCTCCCACCCCCGACTATCATCCAAGGTGCCTCGCCCCCCTGCCAGCTCTCCCCTCAAACCTAACCATCTGCCCATTCCCCGCCAACTCCAACCCCCCTCCCCCCGGTGGCTAAGACCTCCCTTCACTTGCTCGGCACTCATTGAGATACACGTACAAAACCATTTTTAGAAAAAAAGCCTGACCCTTAGTTTTTTGCTCATGTTTTCTTCATAAAGCTTCCCACGTTTTCTACGAAACACCTATGCCACTTTCTTTTTATACTAAAAACAATTATCAGAAAACCACAATCAAACACCCTATTAGCTATGTCTTAACATATCATGCCAAAATGACATCATCAAAGGCTTGAACAAAACCCCTAAGTGTGCTATGTATATGTAGTGCCGTTGATGATCTACGACATGCTGTGGGATGGTACTCATTAGTGAGTATGCTAAACAATGTGAATAAAATCTGTAAAAAATAGCCTAAAGACTTACTAAATGTCTACCGAAAACATGTTAAGTTTAGGCTAAGTTAAAAATCATTTAGGTGCTTACTTGATCAGGTTTTGTGGTGTCCATGAAGGTAGGGTGAAACCCTAGTTCTCTTACTTTGGTTACAAAATCCCAAACCCTATTTATTTGGCAGTGAAATTCTATAAAATTTCACCCATACCTTAGGACACGTCCTAGTAAGATTACCCTAAATTTTGGTATGCATTGGCTTAGTAGATTTTGTGGTAGAAATTTCCCAAGCCAATTGGGTCCAGCCTATTGTAGAAACAATCTAGCCAATTGCTTCCACTCTCGAGTCCATTTAGGCCAAAATACTTGGAGTTTGGACTTGCAATTTTATAGGAATCAAGCACGCAATGTTGGCTAACATACCCATTTACCTAGGCCCATTTGGAGTCTCCAAGCCCATGAATGATTCTTAGAAAAATTAGTGCATGGCTAGGTACATTATTCACAACACTTTAGCTCAATATTAGTGGGCCTAGTTTACCATGTTGGCCCATGGGCCAGCACTTGGTAGAATTTTTGTCACACCATTAGGATGTGAGAGGCCACTGATCTAAAGATTTACCCATTTGGACGTCATTTGGTTCCTCCGAAAATATTATCTCGGTTAAATCCATTTGATAAAACCCTAAGTGTCCGACTTTCCACTAAGTACACTTTCAACTCTAAACCCTAATCAAGTTATCTAAACGGGTTTAATATGTCATTAGACAAGACAATTACGTAAGTTGGGTATTTTAGTGTTGTGCTTACGTGGAGGCTTTGTTGCATTTTGCAATCCATGTTGATCAACAAGTGATTAGGGTTTCTTCTTCACTAATTAGGAAACACAGAGTGAGCTCGCTGAGTCAGGTCGAGGACTAGATTGATCCAAGTTTGTAGAATACTCTACTTCATCTTCTGCTTGGCTCCGTAAGGGAGATTTTTCAAAGTTCTAGATGTAGAACGATGTCAGTGGCATTTTATCGAATTCTTCTGATGTCCGGCCATCTAGTCGAGTTTTCCCACAATTTGATAAAATTTCAAGGTTGAGATTCCTTAATGGTTTGCAAATTCAAAAAGTCAGAATTTGTATGATATAAGCCCCTACCTTGGCCCTTATATATTATATATGTGTGAGTGTGATGGATTTCCTCTTTTGAATGTTTCTCTCTCCATTTACAAGTTCCTGCTAGCAGTGAAACTCCAGTAATGCTACCGATGACATTTCGGGCATGTGTTTTGCACCATTGTAAGTTAGGTTTCCTGTCTAGTGTAACCATTGTTAATCTAGCACCAGGTATTTATGTGATGAGTAGTTGCTGTGATATTCTTGGTGTTTTAGTAATTCCTTGTGAGTGTTGAGACACCCATCAATCAGTATTGTTTTACCGATAGTTATTTTCTAATTGTTTGGTTGCTAATAATTTTTGCATATATGCAGGTGAGTATCTGTGTTAAATGTCGGTGTAGGTGGACGAATCGAGGGGCTCATGGCGGGGGTGCTGCCTATAACTTGTATTTGTGGCCTTTGCATTGAATTACTTTTGTATTTTTGGCTTATGGGCTTATATATCTGGTGTACTTGGAACTTCTATATTTTTATTGTGACAAAGTGAAGTCATGTGATATGTGCCTTAGTATTACTTTACTATCACTATACAGGGTCTTAAGTTTGGGGCACTCTAACAATTATGCAGAAGTCCTCAAAGTCCCGGAACATGACCAGGAGCATACTAGGTATGCTAGACTTATTTGGTTGCAGTTGTATATGTGTGTTAGAGTAACGTGGGTTGGAAGATCTTACGGTTCATGCCATGTGAAGAGCCCATGTGAAGATTGAGTGTTTGGGTATGATGCCCTAGTACTCAATGATGTCCTTGTGCATTTTAATTTCCATTATGGATACATGGAACAAGTAACCACGACCCTTACTTTTACACATACTATGTTCAGCATCATCATAAGAATAAGTTACCTAACTCAAGGTTGGAACTAAATATAAGAATCGGATAATGCATTCCAAAAAGTGCAACCTCCTAAATGCAGCCTCTTCTATAGTTTGGAGTGATCATCTACATTGTAAAAACCCCTTCTTGGTTGTTGGTAGGTGCTGCCTCTCTCATAGCTTGGTGTGTTCATATTAAGAGCCTTCAATTTAAAAGTCTTTCTACAGTAATATGAT
Source organism: Piper betle (assembly GCA_033002965.1). Lineage (NCBI taxonomy): Eukaryota > Viridiplantae > Streptophyta > Magnoliopsida > Piperales > Piperaceae > Piper > Piper betle. The sequence continues at coordinate 29,883 of JAURVB010014585.1, read as the reverse complement.
CAACATACATTATCCATGAAAGCCCTATAAGGTTACCGTCTTAAGCCTCCTTAAAGGTTGAGATCTATTTCTATAACTTTTTTGCTATAGTAGTCCAACCATATTAGGAGCCTTCAATTTAAGAGTCTTCCTACGGTAGTACGATGAGCATGCATTTTCTATGAAAGCACTATAAGGTTACCGTCTTAAGCCTCCTTCAGGGTTGAGATTTGCTTTCGTAATGCTTTTGCGATAATAGTCTACCAAATAACTTCGGGATTATAACATCGCAATTCGGTCTGCCCTTGGACTGAAAAATGGGGTGTTAATTGGCCTCTCGAAGCCTTGCCAAGTACCTAGGGTTATAAGTCTTTGGGGTTGGAAGCCCCAAGAGACCTGTCCTTGGACCCCCTTGAGGTAAAGGCCCAACCTTTCCACCTCCCCCATTTGTTGTTTTGTCTTGTTATGTGCCTGTGAGTGTGTTGGTGTATTGTTCTAGTATTTTTTTGGCATGGGAATATATTTGATAGGAGTTTTGAGGATTTGGAATCATGGAACTTCCATGTTTATTAAAATAGTTATGATTTTTAAAAGAACTATACGCTTGGATATGCATTATTTTGGTAGAAAATTCATATCTCATCTTGTAGGTCATATGATTGCTTGATCTTGGTTTTGTTATGTTTCTAAGAGGTAGATCTAAGAGTGTCATGAGACATGTTTCGTTTGATATGGCTGGTATGAGCATGTATGAGTGCCAAATGTAGCAAAATGTGGCGGCATTACTATTTCTAGTAGCCTACCCTTAAATTTCCTCAACTTTTACACCCTATTTTAAGTAGAGGTTGGATGCAATATTTTGCATGTTTGTAGGTTAGGATGTTAGTTATTTCGTTTTGAATTACCATGCTAAAATAACCTCATTAAGGGCTTGAACAAAACCCCTAATCACATTATGAGCTTGTTGAGTTGTTGATGTGTTATGTCATGCTCTCAAATTATGCTTCTTGGTCAGCTTGCTAAAACATATATAAGAGCTCACTAAGTGCCTGCTGGAAATATGTGAATTTTGGGCCTAATTAAAAATAATGTAGATAGCTAGATATTCCACTGTTCTGGAGTGAGCAGAAATGTAGGGTGAAACCCTAGTTCTCTAACTTAGGATGTAAAATCCAAAACCTTAATTGTTTGATGGTGAAATTATATGATATTTCACCCAAATCTTAGGTTGTGTCCCAGAAACATCACCATAAAATTTGGGAGCCAATGGCTCTGTATATTTTGCAGTAGAAATTTTGCATGCCAAGAAGGTACAACTAGCTCTAGAAATAACCTAGCCAATGCCTTTGATTCCCGAGTCTACTTAGCCCCAAATACTTGAAGTTTGGACCAAAAATGTTACAAAATATAAGTCCATATTGTTGAATAACGTTTCTCTACCCAAGCTTATTTGGAGTCTCCAAGCATATGAATGAAACTTAGGAAAATTGGTGCACAACTTAGAAACACTGTTCCGAGCTCCTTCGCCTGACTTAGGGAGCTTCATTTACCTTGTTGGCATGTGGGCCAAAACTTGGTAATTTTGTTGTTTAAACCTTAGAGGAATAGGGCCCATCATTTCGAATTTCAGCCCATTCAGATATTGCTTGCCCTGTCCAAAAAAGCCATCCAATTAAGTCTATTTGATTAAACCCAAAGTGTGGAATTTTTTACTAAGTGTACTTATAACCCTAAACCCTAATTAAAGTTACCTAATGAAGAATAACACATCATTAAGTGATATAATTAAGTTGACTAAGTATTTAAGTGTTGTGCATGTGTTAAGGCTTTGCATCGTTTTGCATACCAATGTGATTTGAATATGATTCGGGTTTCATCTTTTGTTTGGATACATGGGGTGAGCTCACCGATCTCTTCTTAACTCATTGAGTCTCGAGTTTAACCTTAATTTAGACATAGGATGGCATCGACAAAGTTTTATCGGATCCCTCTGATGTCGGGTCATTTAACTTTGATTTCTACTGTCAATAAACTTTAAGGCCAAGATCCCTTGATCGTTTTCGAAAACTAAGATCCAGAAACTATACTATGCAAGTCACTAACCGAGCCTATTACCTAAGAGTACGGGGGTTTATGGCTTTATGAATATGAGAGTAATGTACAGGTAGTAAGAATTGCATTAGTACTCTTTTGAACTCGAAAATAATGCAATGTAAGAGGGTACTAACGCAATGTATTTTAGAAATTTATGGCATTAACAACGGTTTTGTTGCCATCTGAGTATCATGGTGGATATTATATGAAGGATGTGATGGAATAAATTTTGTGTATGTCTATGAATTGCCGTGCGCGACAACCTATTTTACATAAATTAATCTTGCTTACAGCCTTGTGAGACTTTTCGGAAGTATTTTAAGATATTTCATGGGTAACAGAGTACTCATCTGCCACTATGTTATACCAATAGTTATTTCGAACTGACATTCAAACTTATTTGATTACTGACAATTTTTCCTATATCTATATAGGTGAGGTCACGTGGTGTCGGCAAGCTTATAGGTTCACAAATCTGCAGCTCAGGGTGGTGGCGGGGGCCTTGTGTTATGATTATCTATTTTGTATTTGAGTTATTTTGACATGTATTAATTTGTGGGTGTGTGTCCTGTATTTCGCAGGCCATGTATGATTATGGATTGGGTTATACAATGGTTGTTTGTGTATGAATGTTTCCTTAATTATTATTATCATCCTGTTGGGTATTAGCTTTAGGGAAAAGACTAACAATTGTTTGTTAGGGTATATAAGCCTCAAAGTCCTAGAACATGACAACGATAAAACTTATTTGGTTGCAGCTTTGTGTGTATGCTATAGAAATGAGGGTTGTAAGACCTTATGATTCTTTCCACATACAGGGCTCACGTGAAGACAAGGTGTTAGGGTATGATGCACTAACACTCAATGATGTTACTATGTTTTAAATTCAGTTGTGAGGTGTACGGAATAGATAACCATGACCCGGTGTTTATTTTACCGCAATTCATTAGGATCCAATAATAAGTTACCTAACCCAATCACGAAAACTACGTATAAGAAGTATACACCATGCATCTATAACCTCTTAGCTGCAGTGAGGGTGTTGCCTTCATATATCTCAGAACGTTTATTTCTTATGAAAGTCACCCTTTTAGTTGCAGGGGAGGTGTTACCACTTTTGTGACTCAGAATGCTCATTCAGGAGCTTTAAAGTTAAAACATTTCTTATGCAATATGATTCAGCGTGTATTGTATGAAATCTAGTAGGGTGTCTGTCATGTGTCCAATCTAGCAGGAATGCGCAGCGCAAACGAACGTGAGCTGCTATACCGAATCCCCTGCTAGCCATCGGGCACCGAGTGTTAAGGCCATGATCTGAACCTTCTCGAGGGTTGAGATCCAATTGTGTAAAGTTTTAGCCATAAATCTAATGAATAACTTTTTGAATTATAAAATCATGACTCTGTCCATCTTTGGGTTAAATTGAGGTATTATATATATATATATAATAAATTTAATTTTTCAATATACATTATTAATATATTCCTAATAAGAATCATTGAAAAGTGTGCAAATATTTCATATTATATTTTGGTTTCAATCCGAATATTTTAATTATGATTAGAATTTTTGTTTATTTTTTTGTTATTTGAAGGAAAATTAAATAATTTGACTCAAATTAGATATCTTAACTTAATTTAAGACCCTTAATTAATTTAAAGGTTTTTTAATATACCAATTTATTAATATGTTCCTAATAAAAATAATTGAAATAGTATAATACTTAATTAATACTTTTAATAAGAAACGGTAAAATTATATTTTGGAGTACTTAGAAATATTCTTCATATATAATGGCTCATACAAGATAAGGCAAATCAAACTTATATACACCAAAGCCATGCCGATAAAGAAAGAGTATGGCCTAATTTCATGTACATGAGTCGATATGTATCATACAATCAAATCTAAACTACAATCCGCTCCCAAAAGAATATGATCGAAAAAAATGTCCGGAAAAAATTCCACCAATGAAAAATAAAAAGAGGTCCTAGCTAATAGTAAACATATAATCATCATGTACTAATGAACTAGAGGAACCTTCCCCACCATCCCAAGTCCCAGGAAAACCCCTAACTCAGAATCCAGACCTCCTTCACCAGAATTCTTCTCAGACAATTGAAACCCACCAATCTTTTTAGTACCAGAACTCAAAACCGGCAACCTCTTTTTATCAATGGATTGGTGGGCATGATCTAGAGGGTGTAGATTCAAATCCAAGGATAGATGATGAGGTCGATGAACAATATTGTCATTCGACGTATAACTGGACGTCTTGAGCTCCGCTCTGTGTCGTCGCATGTGGCCGCCGAGGGCCTGGCCCATTGCGAACTCGGTGCCGCATATGGGGCACTCGTGGGCCTTGGGCTGAGCCGGCGCTTGCTCCTCGGACGCTCCAACTCGCGCCCTCTTGTGGCTGGCACGGTGCCCACCCAGCGCCTGGAACGAAGGGAATTGCCGGTTGCAGGTCTTGCACTCGAACACACGCCCAGAAGCACCGGCACTAGTTGACGTCTCTTCTTGATCACCAGAATTGGACAAAAGCACCAAACAATTGGCCATCTCAACGTCCCCCTCCTCACCTCGGCTTCTCTTAACCTCCATTACCGATCAATATTACAAAAGAGTGTAAGCTGGCAATTAGTTGTAGAAGGGGAGGCAAATAGTATTTGTGGAAGAGAGGTAGAGAGTTGGTGGTCTTTATATAAGTAGTGGTGTTCGACCGATGCAAGCAAGCTCGAGAAATGTGTGTGCGTTGGGGGTGATGTGTAGCGGACCAGGGAGTAGTGTAAGCGCCGACGCATGTTACTTGGGTTGTAAGAATTGTAGTGATCAAGTAGAGAGACTAGTAGTACTTGTTAATTGTTGCATAGACACGGGACTTGGGTGAGATGCTTAACGAGGTAGACAAATGGGGTAATTGCAAGGAAGGTTCGTGTAAGGTAGGCGTTGTTAGTTTCTAGAGGCGTTGTTAGTTTCTAGACATGTTTGATTCTGGGTTGTGTCTCGGCGCCGACGCGGCGTTGGCTAGGGCGTCGGACGATGCTTGACGTTCACATGTCATTATTACCGATAATATGTTGGTCGGACAAAGGCGTTTCGAGAATTGACTGCGTGGGCTGTGATGGTAGTGTGTACGGTTGCTTTTGTCTGGATTGGGGAGCAACGTGGAAATGGTTGAGCGGTGTTTGGGTGTGCGGATGTCAAGTTTGGGGTTTTTGAATTAGGTAGGACAAAGGAACCAAAAAGAGACATACGGGGTACATGTACATGCCGGTCAAGCGTCAATACTCGGCTTCCTTAACGACCTAAACTTCCCGCGTCCCCTTGCGTGTTAGCTATCGCTGCTACAGTTGTCCATTTCTAACTACCAATCATCTTGATTTTTAAGTGAATCATATAAATGTATAAATTATCCAGTAGTTAAGGAACTATATTTGTTTGAACAAATTAGTTATTGGTGTGTGTTTCAACTTGATAACCTGCTTTAAAAAAAAATTGGACAATTTTCTTGTTTATGATCTTTTCTAAGGTGGAGTTTACATAGCCATAGGATAAGCTAGAATTAAAGTGTCCCTTGGGAATCCCAGACTTTTTGCAGGAAAGGGCTGCGACATGCTTACGTATGGATAACCTTTTGGCTCGTATGTTTGATGGGGAAACGGTTTGGACCACCCTACTTTTCCATCTCCCTTAGCTTTCAAATTAATTACTCACGAAAAGAGTTGTGTTTGTCTTTGTTTTTATAAAAACCCTCCAAATTACAATTTTTATTTGAAAAAAATTTATACTTAAAAAATACAGGTAAATAAATATAAAAACAAATTTAATTATTTATAAAACCTTAAATTAATTTAATATTTTCATCTTAACCATCAAAATAATTATAATAAATATTAAGTTTAAAATACTGTTAAAACTGGTATATTTTTAAAAAATCTATAAATATGCCATATTGATATCTAATGATAAAAATTTTATCAACCTCCTATTTATATACTTTACTCCCCAAACATAAATTAAGGTTCAAATTACATACTTTGGATTTTATATAAATTACATGAGGGCCGGGTAGGTCACCTTAATTTTTTCTTTTTGTAAAATCATACTTTTATGAGTGTTACTCTTATTTTGGATACCAAAAAATGTAAGAAAAATAAAAGCCAAAACAAAATTTAAAACAGTTTCCCCAAAAGGGAAATTGCCTTCATTGCAATTTTTTTCAAAAAAAAAGAAGAAAATATGGGGAAGTGTTGGTGTTTATACATGCCACTAAAAAAATGCCCACCATATGCATAGTTATTGGGTGCGGATGCATGGCGGATGCATAGCGGATGCGGTTCTTTGACTCATGTATACATATATCTACATGTGTGAGACCCATCGTTTGTTTAGAGGCCTGCTTATCAATTAAGAATGATGTGCATAATATTTTTTATGAACAATAATTCAACTTTATGCTTTTCTTTTTCATTTTAAACTTTTTTCTTTAACTATGAAATAAATCAATGAGAAATAAAAAACATCTCCTTTCTCAATTAATATCTCGCAATCCAAATATATTAGTGAAGATTCCGACTGAAATCTTCTGATTTACGGGTTGAAAATTAATAAAACTTCCAATTATAAAAAGCATGTGGTCGACGCTCGATTAGTGGTAGATATTTCACATATATATGCGCGTTGTTTTTAAATCAAACATACACGCATTATGCTAAAAATTTGCAATGTATGTGAGCCGTATATAGAATGATAAAAAGTTCAGCCAACAATTCATAATATGTAAGAAATAAAAAATAGGCAAAAATGATCACGGATAGATTAGGCTATGTGAAATTTATTAATTTTTAAATTTTGATCATAAAAATATAATTCAAGATTCAAAATTTGAGCCCGACTCGGCATATCAGAAAATAGAGTAGGCTCAAAGGTTACTCATTCAAGTTGGTCACAAAGTCATTTATATTAAAATTTTAATTATGTAAATAAAAAGTTATATAAAAGTAATATATATTACTCTTTTAACACTTGAAATTAATAAATACATGATTCATATTACTTAAATATGTTGATTTATTTAATCTAGAAGAAAAATAATATGTTTTGATAATTTTTATATATGACATGCTTTAGGAAGTCTATTACTAAATTAGTCCAATATGGTGTCATCCATAAAGTTTGACTCGGCAAACATGGAATCGAGTCAACTCAAAGAGTTTTTTGGAATTTAAAAAAGTTTTAAAACTAAAATATAATATGCTATTGCATAAAATGATGTAATATAATCCATGTACCGAAAAATCCCAGATAAAGTAGAAGAGAAGAAAAGAATAGATATGCATATTTTTTCAAATTAATGAACAACGGCAGCAGTTAATGTGAACTGGAAAAAAAAAACCCTTGTCCATCAATCACTGACCATGTCGGGATCCAGAATTACATATTTCGAAAGCATCGTGACAAATACATATGTTTTTTAGCCATGCACATGGCTGCTAAAAAAATTCACATACACAAACACGAAATTGCTTGGAATTTGTAATTAGCACGCATCATGATTTTGTTGAAAGAAATACTGCAATTCAATTCTTACACAAGTTTGATTATTGTATCTACTACGTACTAGTTTTGAAAAAAGTAACCAGAAATCATAATTTTCTAGAACTTAAAAATTATTTTCAACATATATTTTGATTGAATAGACGACTAGTGAGGACTATTCTTGAGTATATACTTGGTCTCCTTACGTACTTGTTAATTTCCATATGCATGTTCTATGCTTCCAGCATATTCTATCCTCAACAAACAAATTATCAGTTGACGAATAATTATGAATTATTTACCCGAGCATTTTGCTAAACAAACCTACTCTTATAATAATTAAAGGGAAAAAAATTGCACTGATAGGATGAAAAAGAGGAAATTCAACCAATAAAATACAACAAAAATAAAAAATAAATCAAATCGTTTTCTCAAGGTTATGTATTGATTTCATTTTTTAAAAATAAAGTTATATCAAAATATCATATTATTATAATTAATTATTATTATTTAATAATATATATATATATATATATTTATATAATTAAAATCTATATTTAATAAATGATGCACAAGGCGCGATATTGCCCGATAACAGCACATCCTAGGTCATACAATATTATACATAAGTCATAACAATAGTTACAAAGTCTTTATCATCTTATCCCCACAGTATTTGTGATGATTAGGAGATAAATATTTTAGACTTTTAAACCTGATCAGACTAGATTAGACTTGCATGCAGTTGCCGTTTGAGGTTCAAAATCTGATATCCCGTTTAAGTCGACGCCGTACAACTTCACTCCGCTGTTATTTTTTAACGTTCACAAGTTGGTAACGGATGTAAACCAACCAACCGAGTTCGGTTTTTACTGTTGGACTCCGGTTTATTTTGAACACATACTTGATAATATTATATGCGAAAAAATATTCCGCTAAAATAAATAATTCTTTGAACTATGATTAGAGACTGTACTAAGGAGAGTTCGGCTCGAATTAGCTTAAAACTCGAGTTCAATATGTCAGATCTCGATAGAATACTCGTTTTGATTAGGCTCACGTAATATTTTTTCTATCAAGTTTTTTATATGAGTAAATAACTCTTCTATTATAGTTAATTACTTCCAAAAAAATGTTACTAATACTTAACATGTTATTTAACTTCTAACTATTTAGCTTGTTTAATAGTAGTAACACCTATGTCTACTCTAAATAATTATTTCTTCAATGTAAAATATATCAAATATATCATACATTATTGAGACAAAATTACGAATATATACCGGTTGCACTCATAGTAACTAGTTTCTTATTTAATTAGTTAGTAATAACTAAGACATGTGTAGTCTTAAACTACTTATTAATGGATGTTTTAGTACTATTTATTAGTTAATAGTAAATATTATGTACTTACTACTTATTGAAGTATAATCAAAGCTAAAGTATTTTGCTCAGGCTTAACTCGACTCATATCATAATCAAAGATAAATCAAGTTTGAACAAGTAAATGCTCAAATCGACTTCGGTTCGAAATATATTACCCGGTAATGAATCAAACTTGAGCCAATTAATTTTAATGACATATGCGTGAGCTGCTTCCAAATAGTGTGAAATGAAGTTATTATTTGTATTCTTATTTAATTAAGGCCAACCTAATAAATATATACTAGATGGAATTGTGTGTGTGTCTATCTATCTATCTATCTATCTATCTATCTATCTATCTATCTATCTATCTATATATATATATATATATATATATATATATATATATACATATATATATATATATATATATATATGGAACTTCGGTGCTTGAGTACTCCATTTGATCCAAGCCGCTCTAATTCATTTACATCCAATTCTAAAATATACACACACCCACAAACACGAAATTGCTTGGAATTTGGAATTGGCACGCATCATGTTTTTGCTGAAAGAAATACTGCAATACAATTCTTCCAGAAGTTTGATTATTATATCTAGCAAGTACTTGTTTTGAATAAATTAACCAGAAAACAAAATTTTCTCGAACTTAAAAATTATTTTCAACGTATATTTGATTGAAGAGACGATTAGTGAGGATTATTCTTGAGTATATTCTTGATCCGTCCTATGTACATGTTAATTTCCATATGTATGTTCCATGCTTCCAGCAAATTCTATCCCCATATATTTCCTCTGCAAAAAGTCTATATATAATTATAAAAAACAAATTATCAGTTGACGAATAATTATGAATTATTTACCTGAGCATTTTGCTAAACATACCTACTCTTATAATAATTAAAGGAAAAAAATTGCTCTGATAGGATGAAAAAGAGGAAATTTAACCAATAAAATACAACCAAATTAAAAATGAATCAAATCATTATCTTAAGTTAATGTATTGAATACTGTTTTTAAAAATAAAGTCGGTCCCAAGATATCATATTATTATAACTAATCTATATTATTATTCAATAACAATACACATAAAATTAAAGTCTATCTTTAATATATTCAGTAGAGGAGCGAAATTGCCTGATAACAGTGAGTCCTAGGTCATACATTATTAATAACAATAGTTACAAAGTCTTATCATCTTATCCCCCCAGTATTTGTGATTATCAGGAGCTAAATATTTTAGACTTTTAAACATGATCAGACTCAATTAGACATGCATGCACTCAAAATCTGATATCCCATTAAAGTCGACGCCGTACAACTTAATTAAAGATGTTATTTTCAACGTTCACAATTTGGTACGGATGTAAACCACCCAACCCTGATCGCCGGTGTTTTCTTTTGTGCCATGTATATTTTGAACGCTTAATAAAAATACTCGATTTAAAATAAATAATTCGTTGAACTATAAATAAAGCCTAGAGAGTTGGCTCAATTTGGCTGGTAACTCGAGCTTAATATGTCTAATCTCGATATAATAATCAGTTTGACTCGACTAGCATAATATTTTTTATACCAAGTTTTTTATAAGAGTAAATAACTCTTATACCATGGATTTATTACTTTCAAAATAAATATTACTAATATTTAATATGTTGTTTAACTGTTAACTATTTAGGTTGTTTGATCATAACAAAACCTATGCTTATCATTAATTATTATTTTTAAAAAATAAAATATATTAAATATAACTTATCATATATTATTGTGACAAAATTATGAATATATACGGACCACACTCATAGTAACTAGTTGCTTATTTAATTAGTTAGTAATAACTAAGACATTTGGTAGTTATAAACTAATTAATGAATGTTCTAGTACTATTTATTACTTAATACTAAATGTTATGTACTTGCTACTTATTGAAGCGCGAGTCAATTTAATATTATTCATATCATAATCAAAGACAAACCAAGCACAAGCAAGTAAATGTTCAGTTTGATTTCGGTTCGAAATATATTACCTGGTAATAAAGCTTGAGCAAACTTATTTTAAAATATATTGAATATGAAAGAGATGCTCGACTTGGCCCTGCTTGTTTACCCCCTGTGACTTGGGAAGCTGCATGCCGTATTTATTTGGTATAACAAATTTGATACGTGAGAATGAGCAAGGAAGCTGATTTCAATATGTCTTATGCATGAGCTGCTTCCAAATAGTATGAAAACAAGTTATTATTTCCTGCAGTTGCCCCGATTTGGGCCATCGGATATAATCTGACGGCCTTGCCCCGATTTGGGCCATCGGATATAATCTGACGGCCTGGATCTATTTTCTTAAACAAAAACTTTCCCTCTTCCCTCCCATTGCCGTCCATGCCGTCGCCGCTGCTACTCTTGGTGTTCGCAACCATCATGCTCCCCCGCCAGCGCCCTGTGCCCACTACCCGCACCCATTGCCGAGGCCCCCGCCCCCATCTGCGCCCTCCGCTATGCCCATGCCCTTAGCCGCGTTCACACCCTCACACCCCCGTCCATATTGCCAAGGACCTCCATCGCGCCCACGCTCGACGTGCTGCTGCCGTTCCTCCTCGTCACGCCCACACCAGCGCTTCGGGCGTGGGCACGGGCATGGGCATGGTGAAGGAGCAAGGGCGGCGGCACTGCGGGCATTGACAAGGCCAAGGGCAAAGGGGTGGGATTGGGCACTGGCACTGCGGATGAAGGGCACATGGTGTGGGCATGAGTGTGGTGGATGGGCAAGGGGCGGGGGCACGACAACATAGAAGGGGGAGGGGGGTGCAGTGACAACAGGGGGGGGTTGGGGTGGGAGTGGGGCACCATCACGGGTGAGGGTGCAACAGATGGTAGCTGCGGCAGCTGCCGAGGTCGGCAGCTGCAGATTGGATGGAGATTAGGGGTTTTTGTATGAAAATATATCTGATCCGACGGCCCAAATCGAGGCGACTACAGAAATTTTCCAGTAGCCACTACATATATATATATATATATATATATATATGGGATTGATCAAGACTTTTAAATGCAACGTGTGAATTCACTTAACACCAAGGGATGAACGAAAATTGCAAAAAACTTGAGAAGCAAATCTTCTAGATACGGATGCCTCTTTTTTATTTTTTATTTTTTTAAAAAATTGGTTTTGAGATTCGTGGCAATTGCTGACTTATGCAATTAACTGGATACCTCCATATGATGCTTAATTTTCAGAAAAACTGCCTACTTAATGATGTTTTTAAAGAGGTTGAAAATTTAGGCATTCCTCGCTGATTTTGACTTTTGAATACCTAGTTACAAATGTGGTGCCTAATAACTCATAATTTTTCTGAAATTCTCTTACCATCATTTGGCACGGATGAAAAACCTTTGTTCATAATAAGCGCATATTATGCTCGAAGCCAAAATTGAAGATCAATTAGTTACCGGTTTGGTACTTGCTTGGAGAAAAATGCTGATTTCTCTTCTTGCTGTTTCACTGGTGAGTAGAAAATTCAATCTTGAAAGTGTAGTCTAATGAAGAGGGTAAGATATTGCTTTGAAGAAAGTGCCCATCATAGTATCCCTTATCATACGATTGTCTCACGTTCATTTCTATATTGGTGGGATTTTTTATTATTTGTAATAATCCTTACGGCCATTAGTCTTACGGTGGTACTATTTTCCAACACACACAAGACACGGCCCCCCCCCGAACTCTCCCACGTCACACCTAGCCATAGAACTTATAGTCAAAGTCGTTGCACTACGGGCCAAGATCTAGATGATTAGACTTTGATCATAAGTAGCTAATCCGCTCCTTGGCGCATGTACATTGGTACAAAGGAACTCTACTTTGAGCTATTAAATATAACAAAATTATTTATGAAAGTAATCTTAGTATTTTAAAAAATGTCTAACAGCTCTTTTTCACTGATATCAAATATAATTATGATGAAACTATAGCAATTTAAATACATCATTTACAGTTTAAATTATATACATAGATTGACTCCACAGAGACACGAGAAATGATGCTACGTGCACCATGCACTAAAATTTTTATTTGAATTTGATTGACTTGTTTAATGAAACACATGGATGATACTTACATGTCAATTTTTTGGGCCAATCAAACAAAAGGCAGTGAAAAATAGAGAAATGTTTGGTGGAACAAAAAACATTTCCCAATGGTGAGATCGTTTTAACTTTTTATGGTGCTTGGTGCTTTTTGAATCTGTTGAAATACCATTAATTTTCTTTTCAAATGAGTGTTTTCCTTATGCCTCTAAATCACCTGTCAATTAATCTAAAAACTATTATTATACTTTTCATGATGATGATATTTTGTGGTCAATTTTATTTGATAGATTTTACAAGATAAAATTAAAAATAAAAGATTTAAGGTTAGAGAGATGATAAAAATTTTTAAAACATCATTCTCGTTTTTAATCATTTTCTTCGCATTTATAATAGAAAAATAATAGTGAAAGAATTTTTTATTTTATTATAATATTTTGCAAACCAAACGTATAAAAATGTGAGAAAAGTACATTTCTCTTATACTTTCTTTTCTTTCTCACTCGTCCAAATAGATTAAAAGTACACTTTCTCTTTCTCTTTTACAAGCCAAACATATAAAAATGTAAGAAAATTCTTTCTTTTTCTCACAATCCAAATAGATTAAAAGTACTCTTCTTAATTATTTGAATTGTATCATTGTGACAATAATCTGCAGTATTTAGAATAATCGCGACCTCATATTAGTCCCCCGAAAAAATAGTTGAGTCTTTTAGATCAGAATTGCGATGCTTGCAATGATGCGGAGTTGGAATATTGTACTTTTAGAGAATCTTTTATAGTTATATTTAGAGCTTTTAATCCAGAAAGGGTAGATGTTTATTAATACTATCTAGTAGTGAAAGAATTAGGATTAATTATCAAGAAAATGGAAAAGTTTTCAATAAATGGTGAGAATACCATGATACCATCAGCCTTAATTATGGTAAAAGCAAAAGCTAACTTTGACCTAACACAACCTAGTTTATATTTATTTAAAAGAAAACTTTTAGAGCGTAGCTCAACCTGCTGCCATCAGGCCTAGACGTCTGCCCTCCGGGTGGCTGGATCCCGATTAGGCCGCCAACGACCCAACCCATATTTAAATGAGAGTATTTTATATAATTTAATTTACTTCTCCTTTTCTAATAATTATTGAATCAGATTCTCTCGCCACCCTATAATATGTTAAAAAATTCATTTATTTAGTTAAAAGCTCTAAATTTTAGTATAAATTATATTCTCAAGAGTGCTGGAATTGGTTGCTCAAGTACATTGAAATAAAAATTATTATCATTTAACTCTATGAGAAAGTAAGCACGTTCTCATTATCAGACCCTAAGAAATTGATTAGGCTCCAAATTTTACAAAAGTACTAATGCAATTCTTCTTGTGGCTCCTCTTTTGAAGATACAGTTTTATAGTCAAGTTGATTGAAAATTGTGAAATTGTGGGCTTCTAGTCAATCTGATCATGATGTATATTGGGTGATGAATCAGATCTAAGAAATGCTTATCCAAATCCCAAACTTCTAAGAAAAGCTAACTATGGCAAGTGCATCACGAAGACTTTAGGCATAGGGGTTGTTAATTGAACGAGTTAACTCGTGAATATTTAACGTTCGGCTTGGTTCGACTCAAAACTCGATATTTAAATGTTTGAGTTTGAACTCGAATCCTACGAATCGAGTTTGAACAAGGTAGTATTTGACTTGACTCAACTTGATTCGACTCGGTTATAACTCGAACTCGACTCAAAATTGACTCGCAGTTCGACTCGAACTTGACTCAATAGTATAATATAATAATATATATAATATCACTTACCTACTCAAAATATAATTAAAATGATAAATAAATTTTATTATTGACTATTAATATAAATTCTAAAAAAATAATTTTACTATAATAAAAAACAAAAATCAATTTTAATTAGCATGAGTCTGCTACTTGCAAAAAATCTCTACCACAACAATTTAATTATTTATCGTAATTTAATTAACTAAAATCATATGGTTAACAAATTATGCATGTTATGACTTACATAAGAGATGAACCACTAAAAACATAGATAAGATAGCCAAAAAATTTCCAGTTCATAAGCAAGATAAAAATTTAATATATATATATATATATATATATATATAATATATATATCATACTTATAATCGGGTTACGACATGATCTGGCATCCATCAATAAGCAAATGTGTAAAACCCATGACTTGAGTCAGAGTTTTAATAGTTTTACCGTCAGTTTGAGTCAAGTTAGTTAATGAACCACGTGCTGAGTTGAGGCCAGTTGTAAGTTATAAACAATGAGAGTTAATTGTACTTGGGTATATGATGAAAACTTTGAAAAGATAATGAAAAATTAGTTATCAAAGTATATAAAAGTATGCAGTATGTTTTTTTATGTATTTGATCATAGAATTATTTTTAGGTCTAATAATATATTACGACGCATTATAGGGTAGATTGGGTGGGTTATTAGTTATAGAACATGTTATTATCGTGTTATGGTGTGTATTATATTTTATGGGATTTTCCTCTATTTTTTAAAAGATTTATTGCGAGTTAGTAATTATTTTTGATACGAGTCGGAATTGAGTCAACTTTTGTTTATGATTTCACCACCAACCCATTTCTTCACCCACCCCACCCCCATCCCCGTGACACTTCTCATTCCCAAACCACTCGATCGCCGCCCTCCTTCTCGGTCACCAACGCTGCGCACTCCGGTCGCCGCACCACTACCAGTCGCTGCCGCCAGACCGTCACCGACCGTTACCCTCATCGATAAGCGCTGCCTGGCCTCACCCGCAGTGTGCCGAAGCCACTGCGACCGCGCTGCGCTCTTGTCGCTGGTCCCTTGGCTGGTCGGGTGTTCGCCATTGCCTCAACATCGCCAACCCTCCCGTGACCTTCACCTGACTGGAGCAGGATCTGCCAACCACCCAACCCGGCCGGATCTCATCACCCCACCACCTCTGTTTTGCCCCTTTTGGTGAGCTGCCACCTCTGCTAGCCTTGTTGAAGTCGTAGAACTTGTCGGGCTCGCCAAGCTGGTGTCCGCGGTGCTCCATACTACTGCTATCCACATCAGTAGCTGTCGCCCAACAACAGTTGTTGGAAATTGAGATTAACCGAAGCTTTCGCCGAACTCGTCCAGTTGACACCAATTGGACTACTGGCTCCAGGGTGGAGGCTCTAAAACGTGCGAACGGAACCATAGCCATCATCAATTGACGATGATGCGAGGTATAATTATGTCTAATTTAATTATTTAAAAGTAATAATTATTAGCAAAGTATGATCGGATTGATTGTTTGATGTGATGAATGCTTGATAGTGGATGAAGTGATATTTGTAGGATTTGAGTTATGACTTAATGAATACTAATTATCTAATTAAGTAAATTAAATCTAAGCAAGCTAGTTGATTGCAACGTAATTTTGAAAAACAAAATAAAATCGATGTGAATAAGATGAAATATGGACATATTTATTTTATGAGGATTGTTGATTGTTTGATGGGTGATGAGTGTATTATGAGTATGATAGACTATTTTTAATCTTTATAATTGTATTTTTTCTCCAAAACAAGCTAGTTTTGAGTTTATAAATGAGCTGGTTTCGAGCTCATAAATAAACTAGTTTCGAGCTCCCAAACGAGTTGGTTTCATGCTCCCAAATAATCTCATTTTGAGCTCCCAAACGAGCTAGTTTTGAGCATCCAAACGAGCTGGTTTCGAGCTCTTTAAAATTTAACAATTTAAGTGTATTTGAGCTTGAGTCGAACTTAAACAGTATCAGAAATAATCGAGTTGATTTTGAGCATGTATGCTCAAAACTCTTTCGATTTGGAGTCAGCTGGAACGAACTTTGAGCTATTTGAGTCGGGTTCGAGGCACAAGGGGAGCTCGGCTCACTTGCTCATTTAGCAGCTTTATTTAGGCAGTGGATATCTTACTACACACTTGCTTGCAGCGGTTAATATACTACGTCCACTTTGATTCAAAGTTCCATACGTATCTTGAAGGTGAAAACCCACATTTCTACGCATGTCATGACGTCTCATGATCCTAAAAATGAAATCACATTTAGGTGTTGCTAAAATAAAAACAGACTATGTATATCTATCTAACCATTTTTTTTTACTTATAACTTGTCCAATTACAATCGGACAACATTTATAGTTTAATTAGTTTACCTCAATTGCCAGAGGCTACTCTATTTTATAATATATTGAGACAAATTGATCTATTGATGACTTTAAATTAACGAAGCTTTATAATTAATTAACTTTATATGATATATCTCCTATTTTCTTCTAATAAGACAGGAAAAATTATTATAGATTAACTGTAAAACCCACGATTCGAGTCAGGGTTTTATATTCAGAACCGGTCAGTTCGACCGTTATTTTCGAGTCGAGTCAGTTTCAGAACACGTGTACTGAGCCAACGCCGGTCTCGTGTATGAGCCATGAGGGTCATGTGTGCCCAAGTATATGATGATAACGTCATGAACACAGCAGAAAAGAATGAGTTATCAGAATATATGAGAGTATGCAGTTCATTTTTTTTATTATGATATATAATGGATCGTAGAATTAGTTTTAGGCCGTTACCCGCGTTAGGACGCGTTACGGGCATTTTGGGTGGGTTGATAGTTCTAGAGCATATCATTATGATTTTTGGTGTTGTTTGATTTTATGGGATTTTTCCCATATTTTTTTGGAATTTTTTTACGACTTAAATATTATTTTGACTCGAGTCGGAGACGAGTCAAGTAATATTTACGAGTTTGCCACCACACATCACACCCAACCTTTCCTTTCTTCTTTCCCAAACCCTTGCCGCGCGCCGCCACTGCGCATGCCGCCACCGCTGCCGTGGACGCCCGCCCGGCCGCCGATCGTCGCCGCCTAGCTCGGCCACGACGTTGCCGTGCCGCCCCGACCAGCCCCGGCCGCTGCCAGGCCGCCGTGACGCCGGAATCGCCGTGCCTAGCGCCGCGGCCAAGTTTCGGTCGCGTCGCCGATTTTGCCGCCGGCGACTATCGCCGCCACGATCAGGTGGTCGCCTCAGCACCACTCGACCGCCCAGTGACCTTCCCCGACTGGAACAGAGGCCAGCGCCGCCCAGATCGGCCGGATTCTTCTCCCATCGCCGCCGCTCTGTTTTATGCATTTCTCGGCGAGCCACCACCTCCGTTGGCCACGTCGACCTCGTAGATGAGTCGGGCTCGCCGAGCCGGTTTCGAGGGTACCCAACACGACCACTTTCCGGCCAATAGACGCCGCCGGCGATTGTCGCCGGAAAACCACCGGAAGCCGCCAGAAAACCGCCAACAGCTGCCGAAAAACCGGAATTTCTGGAATTCACTGGAATTCACCGGATCTTCCGCGGGGCTCACCCAGTCGAGCCCGATCGAGCTTCGGACGCCGATGAGCGCCGAATTTGAGTTCCGAGACACGCGACGGAACCCTAACCGTCGCCGATTGTCGACAACGTGAGGTATAATTACCTCCGATTGATTTATTTAAAATTGATGATAATTGTTAGCATAGCATGCTAGGGTTGATTAATTATTATGATGAATGTTAAGATTATGAATGAAGTAAACATGTGCATGATGTGATTAACAGGGAATGAAGGTTAAATGAGCTAATGAAGTAAAGTAAATTTGAGTATGATAATCGAGTACAACGTAACTTAGGAAATATAATAAAATAGGTGTTAATAGGATAAGTTGGAATTATTTTTACATTTATAATTGTTGATTGTTATGGTTGATGTTTGTATTGTGGTGTGATGGTCATGTCGGATTTGATGCATCATTTAGTTAGCGGGCGTTAGTATTTAGTTTTGATGTGTAGGTACGGAGTAGGAGCTCGCCGCCTAGGCGCGATGACACGCTTGGAGCTTCTACCAGGTCCGTTTAGGACTCGTCTCTGATTTTACGTCTTTTCTATTGTATGTTTGATTTATTGTCTGCAGGACGGGTTAAGTGGCGTTTTATCGGATCCCACTTAACTCGGGCCATTTAACCGAACATTTTCTGGATTAATAACCCCTCGAGGATGAGATCCCTCGAGGTTGATTTTGAAAACAAGATCCACCAAAAGTTGCCTTCGGGCCTATTATATAAATCCCTACCTAGCCCTATATATATGTAGTTTTTGCGTTTTCAGTGAGACGAGAGATGGAGAAATCAACTGCACGTACCATGCAGAGGATGCCGTGACAGTCAAAGCGGGCTCTGGATTAGTGCTAGCGGACTGTTCCATTCCCGAGTGGATCCTGACAACTCCGCGTTTGAGTTCCTCACACCCGGAGAACGTGGAGGTTTACGGGTACTGTTTAGTACAGCGCATGTCCGGACTTGTGGTTCAAAGGGTACTAAAGGCGGCTGCCTAAGAGTACTCGGCCTTCGTGCTCAAGGCCAGGAGAAATATGGAGGTAAGGAGAGGGCTTAGGATAAAGTTTCACGAGAAGTACTGAAAAAGAAGTGCCGTGTAAAACCCGTGATTCGAGTCAGGGTTTTACGTTACCGAACCAGTCGGTTCGATCGTTGGTTCGAGTCGAGTCGGTTTCATGAATCGCGTGCTGAGTCGAGACCAGCCGTGAGTTATGAGCGATGAGAGTCAGGTGTACCTGAATATATGATGATAACGTCGAGAAGATGGTGAGATACGAGTTATCTGAATATATGAAAGTATGCAGTATTTTTTTCTTTTTATATGTTTGATCGTAGAAATAATTTTAGGGCCGAATGACGAATTAGGACGCGTTGGATTATATTCGGGTGGGTTATTAGTTATAGAGCATGTCATTTGGATGTTGTTGTGTTTGTTTTATTTTATGTGATTTTTCCATATTTTTCTAGATTTTTTTTAGAATTTATTACGAACTAGTTATTATTTTGACTCGAGTAGGAATCGAGTCAATACTTATTTACGAAAATGCCATCGCACACACTTCTTCTTCCTCCCGACCTTTTCTCCCCCACGCCCAAACCCTAACCGCCGCCGCCCCTGTTCGCGCGCCACCGCCGCCACGGCCGACGCCGCCTGGCCGCCGATCGACGCCGCCCCGCCCCGCCGTGTCGTCGCCGTGCCGCCCCGACCAACCCCGGCCACCGTCGCGCCGCCACGACGCCGGAATCGCCCCACAAGCCGCGACGCTCCGCCCACTGATTTCGCCGCCGTCCGAGCCGCGCCGCCGCCGCTGTGACCCCGACGACCACCCCCTCGACGTCGCCGACGTTTCCCCATCGTCCCGACCACCGTCGAGGCCGGCCGGAGCCTCGATCGGAGAACGCCGCCACCGCCACCCATTTTCGACGCCGCCGTCGACGGCCATCGCCGCCTCGGCTACCCTGTTTGACACCACCATTGGACCGAGCTCGTCGAGCTGGTGCCGATAGACCCCCTGATTGCTCCGTCCCAAATCATCGCCGGAAAACCGTCGGAATCCGCCGGAAAACCGCCGACACTCGCCGGAAAACGCGCACTGCCGGAACCGCCGGAAACCGTTGGATTTGTGGGAAATTCGTCGGATCATCCGCCGAACACACCCGGTCCAATCTGATCGGACTTCGGACGCCGCTAGGTGCCGAATTCGAGTTTCGAGCCACGAAACGGAAACCCTAGCCGTCGCCGATTTTCGACGACGCGAGGTATAATTTATTTTAATTTAATTATTTGAAAGTTTTGATTATTAGAATTGCATGCTAGGATTGGTGAATTGTGTGTTATAATAATATATATAAATGTAGATTTGATTAAGGATAAAAATATGAAATTTGTTTGATTGTGTGGTGTTAAAAATAGAAGTTATGAAACTAATTAGGGTTATTAAGTAATAATCATGATCTAATCAAACTAGCTTAAGTAGACTCACTAGAATTGATATAGGTTGATGTGTGTTGATTGACGTGTGATTGTGTTGATTGTGTGTGTATGCTATAGGATATGTGATTCATCATGCGGGCGTTAGTTTTTAGCTTGATTGTGTAGGTACGGTGTAGGAGCTCGCCGCCTAGGCGCGTGGACCCGTTTGGAGCTTCTACCAGGTCCGTTTAGGACTCGTTCTCTGATTTACGCTACTCTCTTGTGTATTTGATTTATTATGTGCAGGACGAGTTAAGTGGCGTTTTATCGAATCCCACTTAACTCGGGCCATTTAGCCAACGATTTTCCGGATTAATAACCCTCGAGGATGAGATCCCTCGAGTTTGTTTTCGAACTTCAGATCCAGCTCACGTTGCCTTCGGGCCTATTGTATAAATCCCAACCCAGACCTATATATATGTATAGTTTTCGTGTTTTTGTGAGAGACTGAATGAGGGAAATCCGACTACCGTGCTACGCGAGCGGGCACGTGTGTGTCGACAGTGGGCTCTGGAATGGTGTGCGGGCCGTTTCATTCCCGAGGGATCCTGACAACTCCACCTTTGAGTTCCTCAAACCCGGAGAAGTGTGGAGGTTCACGGGTACTGCATTGCAGCGCATGTCTAGACTTGTGGTTTCAAAGGGTACTGAAGGCGACTGCCTGAGAGTACTCGGCCTTCGTGCTCAAGGCCAGGAGTAATATGGAAGGTGCAGAGGGCGGATAGGAACGAGATTTGACGCGAGAAGCAATAGAGAAATGGCCGAGGCATGAGAATGTGAAAGATAGGGGGACGCTGTCGACCCGATGGCGACGGCTCCCGTATGTGCCCTGATGAGAGTTCTTGAGGAAGTATATGGTTTTGATTCAACAGGAGAGTTTGCTCTCCTGTGCCAGATTGATATTAGTTATTTTCCGGGCCGGTAACACTCGTTACTGACGGTTTTTCTATATATATGTAGGTGAGGAATGCGAGCGATGAAAGCTGTCGGGACTGCGGAGGAGCAGCACGGAACCGCGCACACATGTACCTGCCGCGTGTAATGTATAATAATGATGTGTTAATGCTACGTGAATGATAATTTGGATGTGTTTGCTTGAGTGAATTACTTGTTATGAAACGAACTGATAAATATGAATGAGTAGGGAGCCTTGGAGTACAGACTCGGCTCAGGTAAAAATGAATGAGATAATGGTTGAATGTCAGGGTAGATTATTATGTGTTACCGTATTTTTATAAAATAGTATATATTTTCTTTTGGTTTTTCATTTATTATTTTGTCTTGTCTTTGCTTGTACATCATAGCATGCATGTAGGACTACGTTAGAACCCACGCATCCCATCCATGCATTTCATGTTTGCATCTCCATCTTGAGACACCGAGGGCAGATCCGGGTCGGCTTAACCGAACCCAGTAGATTAGCGAACGGTTCGGTCGCCGGTGACATTTCCGGGTCGGTTCACGGGTGAGCCGAAACGGGGTGTTACATGCCGAGAGCGGCACAGTACCAGTAGCAGATCAGTAAGTTCGGGATGCTACCGGGTCTGCAGCCCAGTGGCTCCTCAGTGGTGCCCTTCAGAGTGTTCACGTGGAGTATATGTTGTTTTCTTTCATGTGAGAGTTTGCTCTCATAGCCAGTTTGTTATAGTTATTTTCTTTTCGGACCAGTAACGCTTGTTACTGACGTTTTTCCTATATATATGTAGGTGATAAGCACGAGATGGATGTGCCGGCCAGGACGGAGGAGCAATAAGGTCTTCTGCACACACACATTGGGTGATTGAATGTTTAATGTTTTGTTTATGATGTTATTTTATAAACATGCTATGATTAAATATTTGAGGCATGACAATGACATGAAATGAAATGATGAGAGTAGCGCAGCAAAAGTGTGATGGGCTAGGACCCAAAGTTCAGAGAATGATGAATATGGTAGATTAGAAGTCTGTGTGAATGCTATTGTTGCTATGCGTATATATGTTTGAATATATGATTTTGACAGGGTGGCCCCTAATTGCATTTTTAGGGGAAATTCTGTCCCTTTCGTTTTAGAATTTTTACTAATTTTGATTGTAATTGTGTTGGTGTGAAAATTGGTTGCATGTCATCCATGTAGTATCCTGTTAGGGTTTTATGCATTCATACATACATATAGCAAGTTGGATCTTCATCTTAAGACGCCGAGATTGGATCCGCACGAGTTAGGTTCGGGTTAGCCGACCTAACCGGGGCCTGTAACATGCCGGTTTGGTTCACGAGTGTGAACCGGATTTGGGGTGTTACATTAACTTTCCTCATAATTTAACTAATATTTCCGCATGAAAGAGGCCATTTATATAAATTATACAATTATTTTTTAAAAAATATAGCTTAAAAACTTAGGACATGCGGGCTAGCTATAGATTAATGGAGTTGACTTCAAGTTGACTCTAGCCATTTATAAAGGATTTGTCGGTACACTTTAAGGTTTCGTTTGTTGGCATGAAAATAGTGTAAATAAAAAAATTTTCTAAAATAGAAATACAATGAAATTAATGATATGAAAATTTTAAAAATTTCTATTTACATGTTTAGATAATAAGAAAATAAGATGAAAATAAATGTGCATGTGAAAATGTTGTTCTGTTCATAAAAGATTTTCAATTTATTTTATTTTTATAAGAAAATGTTGTTTTATAAAACATTTACATAGATTTACTTTGACTGAAATTTAAATTTATTTTGACTAAATTTCAAAACATTAAACACAAACAAAATTGTGACCTCCAAATTTTATATTTTATTCATACAATTTCATCATAGCCAAACAAACCCTAAAAACAGCATGAAATGAGTATTTATTTACATTCCTAGGATTTAAAATTAATAAATATAAGTTTTATGTTACTTTTTAATGTTGATTTAATATGTTAATAGATTTTATCGAAATTCAAAAACTCGAAACTCGAACTTGGCTCTTCATGGCATGGAATGGAGTTGACTCTAAACTAGCTCAAAGTCATTTATATTAAAATTTTTTATTATATAAATAAAAAATTATATGAAATTAGTATATAAAAGGAAAATGATGTTTTGATAATTTCTATGTTGTGACTCTTAGTTCGCTTAGTCAATTACTAAATCGATCAATGCAATCATCCATGGAGTTTGATTTAGCAAATTATGAAGTCGAATCAACTCAAAGAGTTTTTGAAGTTAAAAATAATTTTTAACATGATGAATTTCATTACTTGATTTGAGATGTTTTGTCAATAAAGAGCTTACCCAAGAAATTGCACAAAGTCAAGCATGGAGTAAAGTCCATTTTTTAGAACACAAAATGAGATTTGAAGACTATGACATATATTATTTTTTTAATTTAGAATTCGATGTAAATGAATTAGAGCAAGCTTGGATCAAGTGGAGTACTCAAGTACGAAATTTTCAAAAATATATGTGTGTGTGTGTATATATATATATATATATATATATATATATATATATATATATATATATATATATATGATTCCTTCTAGTATATGCTTATTAGGTTGGTCTTAATTAAATAAGTAGACAAATAACCTCTTTTCACACTGTTTGGAAGCAGCTCATGCTAGGACATTGAAATTAGCTTCCTTACTCATACCCACGTATCAAATTTGTTATGCCAATAAATATGGCAAGCAGCTTCCCAAGTTGTAGGGGTGTCAACAAGTCGAGCCAAGTCGAGTACCTCTTTGTTCATATTTAACCTGTTTTTAAATTAGCTTGTTCAAGCTTGGTTCATTACTAGGTTATATATTTCAAGCCGAAGTAGAACTGAATATTTATTTGTTCAAATTTGGTTTGTGTTTGATTATGATATTAGTCGTGCTAAGCCGAGCTGAGCGAAATAGCTTGCCTTGATTATACTCTGATAAGTAGCAAGTACATAACATTTAGCATCAACTAATAAATAGTACTAAAGTATTCATTAATTAGTACTTTATAACTATCACATGCCTTAGTTATTATTGAGTAATTAAGTAAGCAGCTAATTACCATGAGTGCAACCAATATATATTCTTAATTTAGTATAAATAATATATGATATATTTTTCTTTGGGAAAATAATAATTTAAGGTAAGTATAAATATTGCTACTATTAAACAAGCTACATAGTTAACATTTAAGCAACATATTATAGTATTAGTAATATTTTTTTGAAGGTAATTAATGATGGTATAAGAGTTATTTACTCATATAAAAAATTTGATATAAAAAATATTATGCGAGCCGAGTATTATATTGAGTTCGGACACATTGAACTCGAGTTTCTAGCCATGTTGACCTAACAGTCCTTAGTTCAAGTTTTGTTCATAGTTCAATAAGCTACCTATTATAATCTGAGTATTTTTTTGAGTATAAAATTGATGAGTACAAGTTCAAACTAAATGAGTTGAACATTAAATACTCACGAGCTGGCTTAGCTTGTTTGCATCCGTACAAAGTTGCGAACGTTGAAAATAACCACTTGAATAAAATTGTATGGCGTTAACTTGTATTGGATATCCAGATTTTCACCCAAAACTGGCAACTGGAGGCATGCCTAATCTAGTATGATCAGGTTTAAAAGTCTTATAATTCTAGTCCTGATCATCAGAAATACAGTGGAGATAAGGTGATAAAACTTTGTAACTATTGTTATGACTTATTTATGATATTGTATTTTTAAAACCCACGACCCGAGATAGGGTTTTATAGGCACTAACTAGTCAATTCGATCGTGTGTCTAGGTCGTTTTAGCTTTCAAAACACTTGCACAGGGCCAAGGCCGACATTGTGTACATGCTATGAAGGTACATGTATACTCGAGTATATGATGATAGCGTTAGATACACAGCAACAGACTGAGTTATTAGTATATACGAGAGTAAGCTATGGTTATTTTATTAGATTTAGGTCGTTGATTTTATTAGGACGCATTGGTTAGGATTTTTAGTTGGGTTGGTAGTTTTTAGAGCATGCATTAGACGAATGTCAAGTTTATTTAATTCCCATTTTTATTTTTTCTTGCTTTCATGTCATGTTTGATTCATCTTGATAGCCCTTAGATAGTTTTTAGGAGTCTTTAGAATCCACTTTACACTTGATTGGTCTAACCTAGCCATGTGAGAATTTAGAAAAAAAAACTCATGTTTTCCATCATGGCCGACACCTCGCTTGTTTTTTTTCCTTCCCGCTATTTTCTTCCCCAACTCACCCAACCGACTTTCTTCCACCTCTCTCTTGATGAAGCCACCACCAACGACCATGCCACCAGTAGCGCTACCATTGGCCAGCCTCCGGCAGTGCCACTGTTGACCAGCCGCCGTCCCAACCAGCCTCCCCTCCTCCTTCCTTTCCCCGTCTTCCTCCCCCATTCCCTCCTTCTTCCTTCCCCAACCCCTCTTCACCGCCACTTCCTCTTTCCCCTTCCTTGTAGCCACCGACAGTATGCCACCGGCGAGCAGCTCGCCCCGACTTCTTCTCCTCTTTCCTTCTCCTCTCTTCTTTTCCCTCCCCTACCCTGCTCGCTCTCTTACCTATTTGATTGGCCAGCAACAACAGGTTGCCTGCAAATTGTCGGCAGTCCAGTCATTTTATTTGTTTATTTATTTATTTATATGTTTACTAGCACGAGTATATGTTGATATTTACTCGTGTTAGCCATGAATTTATATAGTATAATTATATTATTATTTTATTGCAAGGTATTATTTTTTTATGTATTTATTATTTATCTATCTATCCATGAGTTTAGTTATTTATTTATTTAATATTAGTTTATTAGTCATTTTCTTTATTATGTTTCGATTTGGTTGACGTGGACCAAAGCCGTTGTTAGCAGCGCTAGTGGTGATGATGCATATGGATCGATAGCCGCCCACAAGGTAGTCATGGTGGTACCGGTCCATTGGCCAAGGGCAGTTTGGAGACTCACCGACGGTGGCCCAAAGTGGCAGCCACACTAATAGTGAAAATCCTCTAAAAATAAGGGGAAATCAATAAAAAATAACTAGTGAATGCTAGGACTGACATAGATGGCTTTGATCTTGTCACGTGGCACGATTTGAACGTTCGATAACTCGTGTACTTAGTGGGGCCCATCAATGGTATAAACTATATATATACTATCGGAAAGATTGGATCGAGACTGATAAAAGTCAAAACTGACTCGAGGCCTAAGAGTGACTCTATATGTAGTAATCAAGGCAAGAAAGCTAAATGAGCCTTACAACTTTGAACTCAATCGGGTGAAAATCTATGACTCAAATTAAGCTAAGCCCATAGGGGTAATCCGATAGTCTGAAATCCCTAAGATACATGAAAATGAATCATCCTAAAAATTCCAAACGGATATTAAATGCTACAATGGCCTAGATCTACCCATAAAACCCTCGCTAACACACACTGTAATGACCCATCTCAAAGTGCAACGTAATGGGCCTAAGTCATTTCTTTAAAATGGTTGACCTAAGTTAAAGATCTATAGTCCATTCTCACTTATAAACAGGATCTTCTCCCAGTAGGTATTAGATGTGGGACTAAGTTGAGGATCTCACACACACACAAACTAAATCTGTATACCTCGTGTATGCATCGATAACTCATGCTCTGTTGTAGCATGACTGAAGCTATCATTTGCATGATTAGTCATACTCAGCCATCATAACATGCTTATATGGTCATCTAAGCCCCATACTCTAGGTCTAAAAACTAGTCTGGTTTCGAACTCTCTCGAACTAACTCGAGACTAGCCAAAACTGGGCAAAACTATAACCCCAAGCTGGGGTTTTACAACCTCTCCTCCTTACAAAAATTTTGTCCTCAAAATTTCTCACATCCACGTGCAATCGGTGGACTCAACCAAAGATGCCACTGAGTTGGCAAAACTAAAGCTCTTATATGGTCATTTAGGCCCCATACTCCAGGTCTGAAAACTAGTCTGGTTCGAACTCTCTCGAACCTACTCGAGACTAGCCCAAACTGGGCAAAACTATAAGGCCAAGTTGGGGTTGTACAACCTCTCCTCCTTACGAAAATTCCATCCTCAAAATTTCTCACATCCACTGCAATCGGTGGACTCAACTGAAGATGCCACTGAGTTGGCAAAACTAAAGCTGTTGAGTTATGACCCAGAGGGTATCTCTCCCTCTAAAGCTAGCTACATATAGCTTAAACAGACCAACATGAATCTGAAACTCTGAACACTGACGAAGCTTACTAGCTTCTTACTAATCTTGCAGGATAGGACCACATATGCTAGAATCATTTGGCTGGATTGACCCCTAGGGTCATTGCCAACAATGGGAACTTAAATGCAATGACCTCAGCTGGAAAAACCTAGGTTCACCCCTAAGGGCCTACTGGGTGGTCAAGCAAGTACTCTAGAGTACTACAACGTACTAATCTGAACTACATTAGGAAAAACTATATTGGTGCAATGTGTGCTGCTAACATCTATCTACTCATATCTCGCTGATACTCATCGATATGACAGGTGACTACGTGTACCCTCAGGACACTCTGCTCCAAGTCCTATGATTATACTGGGGTGTTCTATGAGTCCTACTAGCATACGGTAGACACGGGTACCAAGTAAGGGTGTATGCTAATGAGGTATATGGCTCATTGTCATCAGTCTAGGTATGACACTCAATTGTCCTTATAAGAGGAACTGGACCGCTCACTGGGTCCTAGCTAACTCGTTCCCAAGTCAAGTATCTCATTATGTTCCATATTGGAATAAAGATAGCTATTATGACTCTACTACGTGTTGTGGCTTTTGTAACTATCTATATAACTACTAAATTGTTGCTGAAGAGAGCTCTCTATGATGGAATGGCAGCAAGTACACCTGTACATGCACAATGTGTCTAAAGTAGTATGAAAATATACTCTTCATGGAATTGTGTGGTCAACATCTCATCTATGGCATGTGCACTGTCAATGTCTACTCATTTCAGTCATCTGGGTAAACTAATGGTAGGAATAATATATCTGAAAGAGTGAGTATGAAAATACTCGGGTAAAGGCTTGGCTATGTCCAACATCTATGGTCACATGAGAAAAGATTGGATCTCCCATGTAAGACTAATCAAGCTGCTTTCAAACTAGGAGGTGTCTTATCTTCACATAGTCTGACATCAGGTGTGTTGGAAGAGTACAATGAGCTGAGGAGATCATGCTAGGTATGTATGTCACTCTATTTGTGGTGATGTAAAGGTAATCATGCGAGTTATAAGGGTAATGAAAACTTTGTATAAGATATTGGGTGGCTCAAAAATATAGGTAGGTCCATGGACAAGTCTCTAAGATCATCATGATTAGACTCTGCCATAGGTGGCCAACCTATGGAACATCCAATTAATAACGAGTCTGAGAGATGGTTTCTAAGTGGCTCTAGTTCAATCAACTAATAGTAGGCATGCGTTTCTCGATACCGTACTAGTCACACACTTCTAAACGTATAGGGTTCAAACGACCCAAAGAATCACTATCTCCCTTCGAGCCTACGGGGACTCGTAATGAAGTTTGACATCTGTCTTATCAGTTCTTCAATGGTGTGTGACCTGTTGTCTTGTAATGATTTGTAGTACTAATCTTCACTCACATGACTAATAATGTTGTGATAGACTCTCTCAAGCAAAGTTATCAGTTAAGAGGAGCATACACTGGCATCCCTCTATCTAGTAAATGTGGTCTTATTTGATAGAAGTCCCTATCTGCGTCACTCCCAAGCTAGGGTGAATTCGTCACTTCAAAACCAGTCTGCAACTTACTACCTACACTCCAAGCACTAAACAGTACCACGAAGGTACCTCCTATAATCAGGGCAAAGGGTCAAAGTAAGAACCTAATCGTGCTGGCATAGCACAAGGAAATCACTCTCTCCCTAAAGGACACTCCCTCACTGAACCCACCATC
>JAURVB010014584.1:0-19145 GCA_033002965.1 Piper betle | reverse complement strand
TTTGATATAGAAATTTCAACTCAAGGAGGTTACTGCTGAACTAATACCTAGAAGCTAGATACACACTGGTTGTATCCTCTACTACTTCGATAGTCATGTCCATCCTCACTTACTGTAGCTGGACCGTCATGACGTGTTCTGTTTGTGATGCTGTCAATATCAACATTCTATTTCTAAGCTATCTATGCCTGCTCTGACATGACCATCATCCTTCTCTTATATTCTGATCCCTACTGCTAACTCGGTGGAAAAACCTAGGTCACCCCTAAGGGCCTATTTGGTTGGTCAAGCAGATACTCTATTGCATCGCAAGGTTCCAATCTGGGTTATGTCTGGGAAAACTATATCAAGGGTAAGACCTACCTGCTAGCATCTACCTATGTCCCTCTAATCCTCATCTGTGAAATGTCACCTACATGTACTCTCAGGAAACTCTATTCCTAAGTCCTCAACCAATCTAAAGTGTGTTATGAGTCTCCTGCTAGGTCGAGTGTATAAACTAATGAGCTGCATGGCTCACTGTCGTTAATCTAGATCCAACTCTCAGGTGTCCCTATATAAAAAATTGGACCGCTCACTGGGTCCTAGTTCTGGCTCAGTCCTAAGTCAAGTATCTCACTCTGTTATCATTTCTCAAGACTTTTATTAGTTATGAGCCTATGCTGAGCTCTAATTATGCTGGGAGGGGTGGCCACCCCATCCAGCTACAATCTCATGCATGCGCACACATGCTACGTGGCCTACGAGCTTGTAGTTACCGATATTTGTCATTGACTCACCCTCTCGGTATCACAAGTGCATAATGAGCCGTCTTGCGCCACTGCGCCCTGTAACCCCTTTCAGCATGAGGGCAGGTATTTAATCTTTCAGGGGTGCTGCCCTGTGTCAAATGAGTCGATTCATTGACCCCGGTTGCGCTCCGATGCATGGTGGTCGAATATGAACTCAAGTCGACCAAGACTCCCACATAGTAATTTTAAATGGTGCAGCCCCATATCGGACTGAGTCAATTCCTTGACCCCGGTTGCAATCAGTGCATGGTGGTCTGAATCTGGGCTCAGGCTAGACTTGGGCTGCCAAAAAGGAAAATACAACATTTCAAATAATTATACGGACCTGGATAGTTTGTAAGTGAACCTGCAACAGTGACCAATGATCCTAATCTGAACGAGAACATAAAATTATACATAAGTATAATTTTATTTCAAGTAGAAATGCATGCAACTAAATGACTAATATATATCATTATTAAAATTCGACAACATAAAGACATGCAACATTCAACAATATTAAATATTAAATTATCAACATTTACAACAAGTCTAGTGAGGTAATTAATTATTCATGTGACATAATCATTTAAGTCATACCTTACATTTTAAATTAATTATTTAAATCATAATTCACACTTCACTAATGATAAAATAATTATTAACTTATAAACAAGTATTTAATTACTATTATTAGTATAGTTTCCTTCGAGATGATAATTACCTAATCACAATCTTGATGATTTAGTTTACGATTTTAATCTTTAATCACTATCATTATTAATAACAATTTAATTAATTAAGTCGTTCAATTAAATTATTTAAAATGATTTGTATTATCCTAATTCAAAGATATTACTAATACAATTATTTTAAATTATTCAACTCAATAAAGGTTTGAACTTTATTTATTTTCATGATGCTATTTAGGTTCAATGCTTGTGATTTTTACACGATTATAGCTTAATAACTCATTTTCTACCTTACTAACTCGTTATTAAAATAATCACTTTATTTACCTAGTATTAAATTTAATATGGTAAAGGTGAAATCTTTATTTCATTAATCACTTATAACCATCTGATTTAAATTAATAGTTTATAGTATACAGATTAATTATCAACAGTTTATCATTACCGTAGTTTTAATTACTCATGGCGATTTTGTACTATAATTAATTAGTTTAACAATTGTAACCCATAACCATTAGAATAATAAATTTTTTAAGGATTTATTACGAGTTAGTATTATTTTTTAACTCGAGTCAGTGTCGAGTCAAGTTATTATTTACGAAGTTTGCCACCCGAGGGATTTTCTTCTTCCCCGACACTCTTCTCTTCTCCTACCTTTATCTTGGAACAAAAACAGGTCATCCTCCCACTCAAGCCTCAAGATGACCACTCTCTTGCACCTTGCTACCATTCAAAGGTTCAGCTACCTCAGGCCGGCATCAAAACAGGTAGAATCGGCCACCACTGGACAACGCAGGGAGTAGGGTCATCCTCCCACGTTGGGACGTTCGCCGCCATGATTTCTGGCAAGGAGGTTGTCAGTAGTGGACTGTGCCGGCGGCCGAAACTACTGTAATGGAACCCCTGATGGAGCTTGTCGACGAAGAACAACTGGCGTCTACCCTTTTCCATT
Organism: Piper betle; assembly: GCA_033002965.1. Taxonomy (NCBI): domain Eukaryota; kingdom Viridiplantae; phylum Streptophyta; class Magnoliopsida; order Piperales; family Piperaceae; genus Piper; species Piper betle. The sequence continues at coordinate 16,731 of JAURVB010014584.1, read as the reverse complement.
ACAGCGTCTGTTTGCAGAGGAACGCCACCACCCTGAAATTCATGAAACTCCGCCCACTAACAGGAGAAATTCTACCACCCATCGAAAACAAGGGACAAGGCAATGCCACCCTTCGACCCAGTAGGCCAGAGGGGCCATCGGGGGTGTGAGCGGCTGCCTTGCAATTCTTGCCTATGATTGCCCATCTTGCCAAACTTTAGCACTCGTCGGCTATGGAAAGGATGTCAGTTGTATACAATTTAGTTTAGTTCTTCTTGTTGATTTTAAACTTTAATTCCCATGATTATCAAACTTATTATCATTAAAGATTTAGGTAACGATTAACAACAATCCCCATCCTCGCTACAACCAGCGACGATCCTCCAACAGTGGTGAAAACAACCCAAAATACAAAACCGAAAGGATTAGAAATCGCACCAGTTTTATCAACTATCATTCATCTATTTATTTCAAAATATGCATGCATAAAAACTAAGAATAGGGAGATAGGGAGGATACCCAAACAAGGAGAAAGCCGGCTCCGGTAAGGAGAGATGAGAAACTGGTGGCTAGGGTGAGGAAGACGCCCCCTCTCAAAATAAAATGAAAATGAAGGCTAGTGTATGGGAAAACACCCCAACACCCGTATTTCATTTAAACGGGTAGAAAATAAAATATAATAATAATAATATAATTATAATAATAATAATCCAATGTTCAATCCTTCCCAAACCGAGTCAAATATTATATATATATATTCACAATCTTTACACAAGGCCTTCACTCTTGGTTTGCATCCTCCTTGGTGGTATGTGCATCTCCCTAGTTGTAACGATCCGCTCGAACCAGCCCGGCGTTACTTAAAAATATGTAATAGATGTAACGGTAATATTCCAGAACATGAATATTAATATAGCAACTAAGTCTGGAAATTTGTAAATCATAAAAATCATAAAAATAAAGCATGTTCTCTAAAATATAAAATAACCGTTCCACAGTCTCGGACCATTTTCCATAGCCACAATTATAACACAAGAGAATAATAAGGAAGTCCAATTTTTTATTATTAATTCACCAAACCTAGGTCACTTTTATTCTTTAGTTCAAAGCTGTTCACCTGCGGAGGCAATTCTGCGTTAGTGATAAAAACACTAAGTCGCATAATTAAACGAAAGAAGTCAATATAATTCCTTATTATCATTTCACAAATCTTTTAATAATTATGAGCCTATGCTGAGCTCTAATTATGCTGGTAGGGGTGGCCACCCCATCCAGTTACCATCTCATGTATGCGCACACACGTTACGTAGCCCACGACCTGTAGTTACCAATATTTACCATTGAGCTCACCCTCTCGGGATCACAAGTGCATAATGAACCTACTTGCACCACTACGCCCTGTCACCCCTTTCAGTCTGGGGCAGGTATTCAATCTTTCAGGGGGTGCTGCCCTGCCGAATTGAGTCGACCCCGGTTGCATTCAAGCGCATGGTGCTTAGATACTCAAGTCGACCAAGACTCCCACATAGTAGTTCTAAAAGTGTAGCCCCTTGTTGGACTAAATCAATTCTTTGACCCCGGTTGCACTCGGTGCATAGCGGTCAAATCTAGCCTCAGCCGATCAAGGCAGCCAACTATGTAAAATACAACATTTCAAATGATTATATGGACCTGGATAGTTTGTATGTGAACTTGCGGCTATGACCAACGACCCTAATCTGAACAAAAACATAAAATTATACATAAGTATAATTTTATTTGAGTAGAAATGCATGCAACTAAATGTCTAATATATATATCATTTTAAAAAAATATTAAATATTAAATTGTCAACAAATCTAGTGAGATAATTAATTATTCATGTGACATAATCATTTAAGCCTTACTTTACATTTTAAATTAATTATCTAAATCATAATTAATACTTAACAATTGATAAAATAATTATTAACTGATAACAAATATTTAATTACTATTATTAGTATATTTTCCTTTGAAATGATAATTACTTAACCACGATCTTGATGATTTAGTTTACAGTTATAATTTTTAGTCGCTATCATTATTAATAGTAATTTAATTAATTAAGTCATTCGATTAAATTAACTAAATTAATTTGCATTATTCTAATTCAAAGATACTACTAATACAATTATTTTAAATTATTCAACTCAATAAAGTTTTGAACTTTATGTATTTTTGTTATGCTATTTAGGTTCGGCGCTTTTGATTTTTTTACCCGATTATAGTTTAATAACCCATTTTCTACATTACTGACTCGTTATTAAAATAATTACTTTATTTACCTAATATTAAATTTAATATGGTAAAGCTAAAATCGTTATTTTATTAATTACTTATAACCATCCGGTTTAATTTAATCGCTTGTATTACGCCGATTAATTATCGACCGTTTATCATTACCGTATTTTTATTACTAATGTCCATCTCGATTTCGTCAAATAATTAATTAGTTTAGTAACTTTATCCCATTGCCCATTAAAATAATTATTTTTAAAGATTTACTACGGGTTAGTATTATTTTTAACTCGAGCCGTATCGGCGTTTATCGACCGTTTATTACTTATGTTTTGAATCTGGGTTTTAGTAATTTAATCGCTTGTATTATGCAGATTTACTACCATTCTTCTTCCCCAATGCTCTTCTCTTCTCCACCTTTATCTTGCATCTAAAAACAGCCTACTTCCTTCTTTTCCTAACTTATCTTGGCACCCAAATCCAGATTCACGTCCTCCATCAACTTCAATCTTCTCCAGCAACCAAATTTGAGACCTAAGATTCATGATTTACAGCAGCTATCAAGGCGAGCATTCCTGCACCATGGCGCCCGACTCCTGGCCAGTAGCACCGCCGGGGACACAAAGCGACCTCTATTTGGCCAGCAGCACCATCGGGAACGCTCCCCTTCTCCCTGCACGACAACCCAACATCAAGGCTAGGCGTCTACCCTCTGAAACTGCCACGACAGCGTCTGTTTCAACGTTCCATCACCCTTGCAACTCCGCCCACTCACAACTTCAATTCCACCACCCACCGGAAACCAAGGACACGGCGAGCCATCCCTTCGACCCAGCAACCAGAGGGGTCGTCGAGGGTGTGAAGGCTGCCTTGAAATCTTTGTTTACAATCGCCCATCTTGCCAACAACTTGCACCCGTTGGCCATGGACAGGATTTCCAGTTTCAGGTTAATTCTTTTCTTTCTTGTTGATTTCATACTTTAGTTACATGATTGACAAGCTTATTATCAATTAAAAAGAATATGCACCCAAGAAAATTAAGAAGAGAAAGATAGGAATGATACCCAAGCAAGGAAGAAGCACCGGCAAGGAAGAGGAGAACTAGGCGGCTAAGGTGAGGAAGACGCCTTTACACCAAAAATGACATCCTCTTTCAAAATTTATAAAAATGAAAATTATGGCTAGGGTATGTGAAAACACCCCAACACCGTATTTCATTTAACTGGGTAACCGGGTAAATAATAAAATATATTAATTAACCGGGTAGGATTAACTGGATAGAGAATATAACACGTTCGGTCCTTCCCGGATTGCGTTGAATATTATTATTATTATTATTATTATTATTATTATTATTATTATTATTATTATTATTTTTTTTTCACAGTCTTTACACTAGTTTTCCTCCTTTTTGTCTTGGTGTGTTGCTTGATGTTTGTGGTTTCTTTGTGTGTTAGTTTTGCTCTAGGTTGTATCTTAGTCTCTCTAGTTTCATTTCAGCTGGTTTTATGATTTATTTATATGAGTACCATGATTTATGATCTATACATGTTAGAATGTTCTTGCACTTCCATCGTCCATGACCCATTCGTGTTAGATCTTCAATATCCCACGTATTTGACATCATTAAAATGTGATCGTTCTTGCATTTTGTTGCCAACTCACGTTGCTTTGCATCCATGTATAATTTATGTATGTCCTACTATTTATCATGCCTTTCTAATGCTAGAAATGTGATGTATAAGTTGCTCTAGTTTCATGCCTAATCTGTGATGTTGTTTGTGTGATTTTATATCCTTGTGTAGTTAGCTTTTGTGCAAGTGTTTTTGCTCATGTATCAAGAACTACATACTAAAAAGAAACCATTATTAAAGGAATGAACATCAGGTATAATGCAGAACTACACACACTATCCTATGAGTAACTATGCTGATGGTTGACATAGGGTAAGTAAAATCAACCACAAGGAATCCTTATAAACTCATGTAAAAATTAAGTTAAGCCCCACTGTTCACTATAAACCTACAAAAATTGAGATTATGATTAGCACGTTTAGGTAATAAGTAAATTTGTCTTTCTGGAGTATGTGGAGAAGCAACGTTTAAGCCTAATCTCTGTCATTCTTTGTAAAATTTGTTTTACAGGGTTGTTGGGTAAAATATTTGTTGAAATTTGTCACAGGCTTCCTGTTTGGATCCCTTTCAGCCCATTATAAATTTTAGGCCCATTAGATAGCTGTGAGGCCTATCAGTAATTTTTCACCTATCCTATGTAGGCCTAATACCAAAATTCTTGAGAATTAGAACCATAATCCTTGACTTCTCTACGGCATAACAGATATATTTTAGGCCAAATATTTTCTGGCAACTAGGCCCATGATGTTGGGAACCCATAGGAATGTTGTAAAACCCACGATTCGAGTCAGGGCTTTATATTCAGAACCGGTCGGTTCGACCGTTATTTTCGAGTCGAGTCAGTTTTAGAACACGTGTACTGAGCCGACGCCGGTCTCGTGTATGAGCCATGAGGGTCATGTGTACCCAAGTATATGATGATAACGTCATGAACACAGCAGAAAAGAATGAGTTATCAGAATATATAAGAGTATGCAGTTCATTTTTTTTATTATGATATATAATGGATCGTAGAATTAGTTTTAAGCCGTTTACCGCGTTAGGACGCGTTACGGGCATTTTGGGTGGGTTGATAGTTCTAGAGCATATCATTATGATTTTTTTGGTGTTGTTTGATTTTGTGGGATTTTTCCCAAATTTTTTTGGAATTTTTTTACGACTTAAATATTATTTTGACTCGAGTCGGAGACGAGTCAAGTAATATTTACGAGTTTGCCACCACACACACCCCCGACCTTTCCTTTCTTCTTCCCCAAACCCTTGCCGCGCGCCGCCACTGCGCATGCCACCGCCGCTGCCGTGGACGCCCGCCCGGCCGCCGATCGTCGCCCCTAGCTCCGCCACGACGTTGCCGTGCCGCCCCGACCAGCCCCGGCCGCTGCCAGGCCGCCGTGACGCCGGAATCGCCTCGCCTAGCGCCGCGGCTACATTTCGGTCGCGTCGCCGATTCCGCCGCCGGCGACCATCGCCACCACGATCAGGTGGTCGCCTCAGCACCCTCGACCACCCAGTGACCCTTCCTGACCGGAGCGGAGGCCGTCGCCGCCGTGGCCGGCCGGATCTAGCCACCCATCGCCGCCGGCTCTGTTTTGCCGTTTTCCGGCGAGCCGCCGCCTCCATCGACCTCGTCGACCTCGTAGATGAGTCGGGCTCGCCGAGCCGGTTCCAAGGGTACCCAACACGACCACTTTCCGGCCAGTAGACGCCGCCGGCGACTGTCGCCGGAAAACCGCCGGAAGCTGCCGGAAAACCGCCGAAAACCGTCGAAAAATCGGAATTTCTGGAATTCGCCGGAATTCACCGGATCTTCCGCGGGGCTCACCCAGTCGAGCCCGTTCGAGTTTCGGACGCCGATGAGCGCCGAATTTGAGCTCCGAGACACGCGACGGAACCCTAGCCGTCGCCGATTGCCGACTACGTGAGGTATAATTACCTCCGATTGAGTTATTTAAAATTGATTATGATTGTTAGTATAACATGCTAGAATTGAATAATTGTCATGATAAATGTATGAGTATGAGTGTAGTGATGATTGCATGATGCAATTAATTGAGAATGAATAGTGAGTGATCTAATGAGGTAGATCGAGTTGAGCATGCTAATCGAGTAATGTAACTTAGGAAAAATACAATAAAATTGGTAGGAATAGGATGAGTTAGAATTATTTTCATATTTATGATTATTGATTGTGATTGATGTTTATTGAGTTTGATGCATCATGTAGTTAGTGGGCGTTAGTATTTAGTTTTGATGTGTAGGTACGGAGTAGGAGCTCGCCGCCTAGGCGCGATGACACGCTTGGAGCTTCTACCAGGTCCGTTAGGACTTCTCTCTGATTTTATGATCTTTTCTATTGTATGTTTGATTTATTGTCTGCAGGACGGGTTAAGTGGCGTTTTATCGGATCCCACTTAACTCGGGCCATTTAACCGAACATTTTCCGGATTAATAACCCCTCGAGGATGAGATCCCTCGAGGTTGATTTCGAAAACAAGATCCACCAAAAGTTGCCTTCGGGCCTATTATATAACTCCCTACCCAAGCCTATATATATATAGTTTTCGCGTTTCTGTGAGACGAGAGATGGAGAAATCGACTGCACGTACCATGCAGAGGATGTCCGTGACAGTCAAAGCGGGCTCTGGATTAGTGCCAGCGGACTGTTCCATTCCCGAGGGATCCTGACAACTCCGCGTTTGAGTTCCTCACACCCGGAGAACGTGGAGGTTTACGGGTACTGTTTAGTACAGCGCATGTCCGGACTTGTGGTTCAAAGGGTACTAAAGGCGACTGCCTGAGAGTACTCGGCCTTCGTGCTCAAGGCCAGGAGAAATATGGAGGTAAGGAGAGGGCTTAGGATAAAGTTTCACGAGAAGTACTGAAAAAGAAGTGCCGAGAGTGGCACAGTACCAGCAGCAGATCAGTAAGTTCGGGATGCTACCGGGTCTGCAGCCCAGTGGCTCCTCAGTAGTGCCCTTCAGAGTGTTCACGTGGAGTATATGTTGTTTTCTTTCATATGAGAGTTTGCTCTCATAGCCAGTTTGTTATAGTTATTTTCTTTTCGGACCAGTAACGCTTGTTACTGACGTTTTTCTTATATATATGTAGGTGATAAGCACGAGATGGATGTGCCGGCCAGGACGGAGGAGCAATAAGGTCTTCTGCACACACACATTGGGTGATTGAATGTTTAATGTTTTGTTTATGATGTTATTTTATAAACATGCTATGATTAAATGTTTGAGGCATGACAATGACATGAAATGAAATGATCAGAGTAGCGCAGCAAAAGTGTGATGGGTTAGGACCCAAAGTTCAGAGAATGATGAATATAGTAGATTAGAAGTCTGTGTGAATGCTATTGTTGCTATGCGTATATATGTTTGAATATATGATTTTGACAGGGTGGCCCCTAATTGCATTTTTAGGGGAAATTCTGTCCCTTTCGTTTTAGAATTTTTACTAATTTTGATTGTAATTGTGTTGGTGTGAAAATTGGTTGCATGTCATCCATGTAGTATCCTGTTAGGGTTTTATGCATTCATACATACATATAGCAAGTTAGATCTTCATCTTAAGACGCCGAGATTGGATCCACACGAGTTAGGTTCGGGTTAGCCGACCTAACCGGGGCCTGTAACATGCCGGTTCGGTTCACGAGTGTGAACCGGATTTGGGGTGTTACAAATGTTCCTTAGAATTTAGGCCCATTAGAAGCCCATGAACCAAGATCATCAAGCTAGGTGTGTAGCCTAGGCTCATCAAATCCAGAAATAGGTCATTAGAGAGATGGACCTTGAAACTCAGTGGACCCATCAGGTCCAGTCCACTAGAAAAATTAGAATTATACCTTGGCCAATTAGTAATAGTATTGCAAATTTTCATCCCAATTAGAGTCCATTTAAGTGGAAATAAAATTCATCTAAGTTAGACAGCCCAAATAATTCAAGATGTGGGATTGATTAAGGTTTAGTTTGATTAATCCTAATGGTAATTTATCAACTTAAAAGTAATTAGAACATAATTAATCATGTGTTGTTGCATGATTTGAGGCTTTTCTTCATGTTGTGTGCCTTGTCCTGTGTCTGATTAGTTCATCTCATTCTAGGACACACAGAGTGAGCTTGTCATGCTAGGTTAATGAGCTCCACTCATCAGGTTTGTAGGTTTCCCAGTGCTTGAACACTCTACTTGGCTCAAGTGAGCAATATTTAATCCGTAGATTTTCTTGTTCAGACGGTATTAGTGGCATTTTTTTATGCCACTAAGGCCGAACCATCTAGCCGAGCTTTTTGATGCTTAATAAAACTTCAAGGTTGAGATCCCTTGATGGTTTTATAACTTATAAGTATACTTCCTACCCAATCCTTATAAGTATATATATGAGGGTTTTAATGTTACGTCATGAGAGTTAAAGAGATATGAAGACCATGCTAGTGCTCTCCCTACCCATAGTAGTACGGTATATCCATGTACTGCATAAAACATCACATTTCCTGAACTTGTGGCACTAATAATTGTTTCCCTTTCCATTCAAGTACCATGGTGGGTGTCATATAGAGGTGTTGAAAGGGCGTAAGTGTATGATTTAAGATATGTATGTATATACATTGTGTTGTGCTATTATTGTGCTGGTTTTTATCTGAGAGTTTTACATTAACTCTCATACTTATTGCCCAGTGAGTGGTTGTTCCCGAAGTTTCAGTCTTCTCGTGGATGTTTCAACATGCATCAATTAGTTTGGTTATTTTTACTAGTTATTTGCAAACTCGGTGATCTTTCGATTACTGACATTTGCTTATTATGTGTATAGATGAGTATCTGTGACGTTGATCGGCATGGGCGGGTTGATTTGATGGCTCACAGGAGGTGGGGGTGTGGTTGTGTTGTATTTTGGTTATGTATTTGATATATCCCCCTTGGGTTGTATGATATACTTCTTTGAGGGCATGACCCAAACTTTGTATTTGTTTTGTCCAGTTATGGTTGTGACTTGGATGCCTATGGGTGCATTTGGCTATAAATATATTTTCATAACCACTTTCCACAGAGGGAGTTAAACTTTAGGGCATTGCTAATAAGTCTTCTACAGGGCGCTAAGTCTTGAAGTCCTTGAACTGATGTGAAGCAATGCCAAGTACACAAAACCCTTGTTTTGCAGTTGTGTAGTTTATGAAGAAACGTGGATCAGAGGAGCAAATTTTTCATACCCCTTGAAGAGTCCATGTGAAGACCTGGTATTAGAGTATGATACCCTAGTATTTGATGATGTTTGTCTTTAAATATTCCTATATAATTAGGGTATGTGGAACATGTAACCACCTCTGTATCATGTCATTAAGTAACAAGATACATAAGAATCAAGGCTGAAACCCAGTATAAGAACTGGCTCATTTATATGACTCAAGCTCAACCTCTTTGTTGTAATGGGGATGTGCCTCTTCTACAACACAAAGTGATCATTGTATTTTTAAAGTCAACCTCTCAATTGTAGAGCAGGTGTGCCCCTTCTGTAACTTGGAGTGAGCATATTGGTAGACTTCAAGTTTAGAGCCCTTCCTATAGTGCATGATGTAAGCCTACTAGAGGTTTTATATCTACTTTCGCGACCTTAGTTAGATCAATAGAAACCATATTACAATTGATAACCAAACCGACCAAACCTAACTAATTTTGCTTGGTTTGGTTTTAACCGAACTCCAACCAAACTAAGCAAAATGATAAATGGTTCTTTCTATTAGTATTAATATTAATTCTTTAGTGTTTACTTTAATTATTCTTAAGTTTTATTTATGAAATCAAGAATTGTTAGCACACATCTAGGGCTAATTACAAATTTATCATGAAAAGTACATGAATAATGTTTTAATTTGGGATATTATATAATATATTAAACTTCCATCTCTTACACCAACATAAATAAATCATTTTCAATAAATTTAACCTAAACAACGATTTTATAAACCTTTGATTTCATCTCTTATGATTCTTTCCATTTATTGGTTTGTTTGGTTTCATTGGTTTCAACCAAATTGACTAAGCCATCCAAATTATGTTTGGTTAATTTTTAGTTCAACCAAACTACAACCAAACCAAACGAGTTCCGAATCGAACTATCGAAATAATTTTGGTTCAGTTGGTTTGGTCAATTAACCAAACCATGCTCATCCCTATCCCCAATGTACTACCATTCATAGAACAACTAGAAATTTAGTTGTGTATAATAAGAAATCAACACAGAAATCAACACACAAATATCACATATGTCATGAAGATCACACATCCAAGAAGCACTTAAACTACATAGTCCACAGTCATAGTCTCGACATCAACTGAAAATATAGTCTGTGCCACAAGGCATCCACAAAAGTCTAAGTCCATAGTACATAACCTCAAAGGGCACAATCATGATCAAAATAACATGAACATCAATACAAAAATTAAAGCAACTCCACCATAATGTCCATGTGATCCATCCACTGTGTCGGCCATCACAAAGCTAGACCTTACCTACATATATATAAGAAAATGTTTCAGTAATCAGATGATGGCTAGCCCCAAATAACTAATAGGGAACTTGTCAAACTGGAAAATGGATTGTAAAACCTGAGCCATCGGTCTAGTGTTTTAGTTGTAGTCCATTCGTTAATAGCATGTGAACTGGTCCAATTCAACCATTTATATGTGATACAGATTATGTTTGTGTTGTGGGCCAAAGCATTCATTGTGATAGCTATTAGATGCATCAGGTTGAGCACCAACTGCCAAGGCATCAAGTGGTAGCTTTTTCAGCTTGTTTGGTTTGGCAGTAGTTAGTAGCTTAGGGTCTGAGTCGCGCAAGAGTCACGTGCTTCATTGTTCATGTCATTTTAGGATTTCTTCATGAGATTATGGACTAAACTGGTGGATTATGATATGGATGTACAAAGCTAATTTGATATTTATGATTATTATGGACTGATTTGAGAGATTCATGTAAATTGCTGCTGTCCTTGGGTTGTTATGATGAGAAGTTGAATTTTTTTGTTGATTATGGTCTGTCCTCTGGTGTGTATATTGTTGTCTGTGAAATTCCAGGTTCTATAAACCTAAGTGACCACCCTAGCTTACTCCATTTGTAAAATTCAGTTGTAACACCCCAATTCAGCCCATACCAGACTGAATAATGATTATAGACTTGATGAAGTATTTGTTGGACTTACTAAAATGGGACTAAAACCTAGAAGTAGATCATTAACCTTTGCGGAGGCTTAAGATAGAGAACCGGGGTAGAGCGTCATATGTAAACGTGCATGCATGTTATAAGCTAAGGAGAATGCTTTAACACTAGGCTTCTAACATGACACTTCGAGTATGCAAGAAAGGCACACCTCCACTGTAACTAAGAGTTGTGACTTTAAAGAAATGCAAATGAGCACTCCAACTGTGCAGAAAATGCGCAGCCTGCGCTGGCTACAACTAAGAGTAATACATCCATGCATGATCCACATTCTTACTACTTAGGTTTTGAGTTGTTACATAGTTTATTACTTAACCACATCATAATGTTGAAACGTTACAAAGGACATGGTTACCTGTTACATATACCACTCAACACAAGTAAACTACACAGGACATCATTAATTACTAAAGCTTCATACCCCAAAAATTGGTCTTCATATACCACTCAACACAAGTAAACTACATAGGGCATCATCAATTACTAAAGCTTCATACCCCAAAAATTGGTCTTCATGTGGACTCTTCAAGGGGTAAGAAATATTTGCTCCTTCTATCCATGTTTCTCTTACAAACTCAAATAATTACACCCACAAAATTTAATATACTTAATTAAGCTCCTCTTCATGATTTGGAATTTTGAGTCTTACATAAGCAACCTACAGAACTTATTAGTTGAGGTATACAATTTTTTTTGCTTGAGTAAGCTCAGAATTTTAGGGCTAGATATAGGTCATTGCAACATTTAGTATTCGTTTGGGCTTTTCAAGGCTTCTCTTTTGCATGCATCTTAAGAATTTTGAAAACCGGATTGCCCCTATGGGCCTAGTTTGATTTGAGTCTAAGATCTTCATCAAATTGAGTTCAGAGTTTTGTGGCACATTTAGCTTTTTTACCTCGATTTTTATCCATAGAGTCACTTTTAGGCCTCGAATAAGTTTTAACTTTTGTCGGCATTAATCTAAACTTTCTGTCCATATATATATATTATATATACGCTAGTGGACCCCATTAAGCCCATGAGTTGTCAGGACTATGATCACGCCATGTGGCCAGATCAGAGCCGTCCACATTTTTCAAGAAAATTTCCCACTATTTATGATTTTTCACTATAGCGTCGCTATAACACCCCAAATCTAGTTCATGCTCGGGAACCAAACCGAATGTCACTGGTCCTGGTTGGGTCGGCTAACCCGAACCAAAATTGGGCGAATCTACTCTCAGCATCTCAAGATGGAAGATGTTAATCGCTTTGCATTGAGGAATGCACAAAAACCCTAACATGCTACTACGTTGGATGATATGACAAGCAGTTTACATACCAAAACAACTATGATAAAATAGATAAAATTGCGTAAACTAAGACGGCAGAGTCTCATCCGAAAGTGCAATTAAGAGTCACCCTATATATATATAAATACATATAAATATATCACGCATTAACATTTACACAAAATTCTAATCTACTACATAAGTTATTCTGAATCTTGGGTCTCGACCCACCTATGCATTCTATTCACTCTTCGCATCCAATTCTAGGCCTTGTTGTATATATTCAATATCTAAACATATTTACTAAAGCATATATTGAAAATGTCACAATTAGAAATTCTACTACGAAAACAAATATCATAACACATCATAATATCATACCTTGCATGACATTACATCATTCTCAATATAATGACGACATCAATAAAATATTAACATTCTATCGTCTAACATGTGTGTGTGCAAGAGATATCACTACTCCTCCGTCCAGACTGACACATCCAACTCATAGTCATCACCTACATATATTATAAAAACACGTCAGTAACAAGTGTTACTGGTCTAAAATATAGCTAATATCAAACTGGTTATGAGATCTAACTCTCATATAAAGAAAAATATTTGTATACTTCACCAGAACTCTCTGAAGGGCACCTATTGAGGAGCCACTAGGTTGCAGACCCGGTAGCATACCAAACTAACTGTGCTACTGACGTTAATGTGTCTCTCAGTATTTTTTCATTTCATTTTTTGGTCCCTCGGGACTACTAATATATCCTAAGTCCTCTCCTTTCCTCCATAATTCTCTTAGCCTTGAACACAAAGACAGGGTACTCTCAGGCCTTTAATACCCTTGAACCACAAGTCTGGACAGGCGCTATACTCAACAGTACTCAGTAACGCCTCACGTTCTCCAGGTGAAGTCAAACGCGTAGTTGTTAGGATCCTTCAAGAATAGAACAGCCCGTCTCACTAATCCAGAGCCTGCTTTCACTTGCACATGCACCCATTCATGGTACGTGCGAGTCGGTTTTCTCATCTCTCGTCTCACCGAAAACTCAATAAAAGTATATATAGGTATGGAAAGGGATTTATATAATACTCAAGGGATCTAATAAAACGCCATCGTAAGGCAAGTTGTGGTGGATCTATTCTATATATATAGGTAGGCAAGTTGTGGTGGATCTTATTTTCAAAAACATACTCAAGGGATCTCATCCTTGAAGGTTACTAATCGGGAAAATCGGTTGATTAAATGGCCCGGTTGATTAAGTAGGATCTAATAAAACGCCACGTAACTCGTCTTGCAAGAAATAAAACAATACATAATAGAATAGATCAGTAAAATAGGAAACGAATCCTAAACGGACCTGGTAGAAGCTCTAATCGTGTTTACGCACCTAGGCGGCAAGCTTCCTACCCGTACCTACACATCAAACTAATAACTAATGCCTGCATAACTGAATGATGCATCAAACATCCGTATAGCATACACACACCACATCATACATTAATCACACACAAGTTTTCCTACGCTACGTTGACTTAGATTATGATAATTACTTAGTTTACCTAATTTAACTCCTTAGTATTCATTTTAATACAATTCAATCAAGCAAATTCATATTTTTATTTACAATAAAAATATCTAACCTAACAATTCATCAATCCTAGAATGTTGTGCTAACAATCATCGATTTTTAAATAATTAAATCAGAGGTCATTATACCTCTCGTCATCAGCAAGCAACGATGGCTAGGGTTTATCACGTGTCTCGGAGCTCGAATTTGGTGCTCAACAGTGTCAGAAGTTCAATCGGGTTCGACTGGATGAGTTCGACGGAAGATCCGGCCAGGATAGGTGGCACTAGGCTCTGCTCCTATCGGGAACGGTCGTGGGAGGGTCGGCGACATTCAGGCAGTGACTGGATGGTATGAGGCAATAATCACTCGGCGCACAGGTAAAGGGGGTGGCGTCGAGGGTTTGGTAAATAAAAGTTGTCAGGAGGAGAAGATGAGTGGTCAAGGGGAGAAAACGAGTGGTTGGGGGGGGTGTCATCTTGTAAATAGAACTTGATTCGACTCAACTCCGACTCGAATCAAAAATAAAAACATACTCGTAATACTTCCTTTAAAAATCCAAAAAAATAGGAGAAAATCTCATAAAATATAATGCACACCATAACATCACAATGACACATTATATAACTAATAACCCACCCAAACTGCCTGTATCGCGTCCTAATGAGATTATTTAGCCTAAAAAATAATTCTACGATCTAATACTAAAATAAATAAAGAAAATCTGGGGTACTCTCATATATTTTTGGATAACTCATTCTACTGACTGTCTTACTGACGTTATCATCATATGATTTGACACACATGAATCTCATAGTTCATAACACATGACCGACCTCAGCTCAGTATGCATGTTCTGAAATTGACTAGACTGAAAATAACGGTCTAACCGACCGGTTCAGCGTGTAAAACCTTGACTCGGTCACAGGTGTTTTACAGTCGCCACTACTTTGACCATAGCGTGGCAAGATCAGGGCACTTCCCGACGGCATTTCCATCACTTTCTAGCCATTTTTCGGCGAGTCATTGGCCGACACAGTCGACCATCACCCAAATTGCTTCCCCTCACCGAGGCTGAACTTTTGAAATTATCCTCAACGCCGCCGCTCGCTCGCGGTCGCAATTGTCAGCAGCCACATCACCATACCTAGCGGCGATTGCGTCCCTCCCCAACTATTTTCTAGCCAGTTGCCACCAAACTCATCACTCGCCACCACCATCATATGCCTGTCCTCCCCTGTTGATTGTGACTGGCGGCAATGCCTGCCATGCCACCATCGACGTTTTTCGGCGATAGGCACCGACAGTCCATTCCCAGCCGCTCTCGTATCGACCAGCCTATGTCTGTGTCCACCAAGTCCAGCCCAAACCAACTTGGTTAACCCAGACCAGTTAACTCAAGCTTGACTTGGCCAGGTTCAACCCATTCTACTCGATCTAGTTCAGCCATGTGACTCGATTGCCTTCTTCAATCATTTTCAAACCGTTTCGTCCGTTTTTCGACCGCTTCCATAATTTGAGACTCCCTGCAATAGGTTAGATGCATTTTCACATTATTTTGTATATTTTGATGTTATCAGTTTTTTCTTTATTTATTATTTATTTATTTATTAGTAATGTTATATTTGTCGATTATGATGAATGCTTGTATAATTATTTATTATTATTGATGATATATTTATTTATTAATATTAATCATATTCATGTTCATTTAATTTTATTTATTTATTTGTTCGCTCACGTGTATGTATTATTTATTTGTGTTTAATTATATATTCATGTATTTGATAGCTATACTATTATTATTCATGATTAATTGTTATTAATTATTTATTCATTTATTTACTTACTTAATTATCTATTTAACTAATTAATTAACTATTTACAAATTTATTTACTA
Source organism: Piper betle (assembly GCA_033002965.1). Lineage (NCBI taxonomy): Eukaryota > Viridiplantae > Streptophyta > Magnoliopsida > Piperales > Piperaceae > Piper > Piper betle. Next base: position 889 of record JAURVB010014584.1, on the reverse strand, counting down.
TTTACTTACTAACTCGTGTATGTTTTAATATTTACTCACATTTAGTTGCAAATTCATGTAGTATTATTTATATTATTATTATTTCTTTATTAATGTATCATTTACTTATTCTATTCATTTATTGATGAATGAGTTTATTAATTTAATTACTTATTAACTAATTGTTTATTTAATTATTGTCCACTATTTATTCACCTATTTATTATTTAGTTGTTATTGATTATTGTTTTGTGTTGCTTATGTGCCTATTATTTTATTATTATTCTTTACTTATTTGTCTTGATTTATTTGTTATTTGTGATGATGCCTCAATTTGCATGTCAAGTCTTTAGTTGTAGATCTGTTTAGCATTGTTCTTTATTGTGATGTTATTTATGATGTGAATGCACACCACGATCATATTTCATATAAAAGTGTCATTCTTTTGCTTAACAGTGGGTTCGAATATAGGTTCCAGAGTTCGAGCTTACCATAGAAGTGCCGATGCACTTAGAGCTTCCACCACATGTATGTTAGGACTCTTCTTAGATTTATCACTTACTCTATTGTGGATTTGATTTCTAGATCATAAGACGTATTAAGTAATTGTTTTATTGGACCCCACTTAATACGAGTCATTTAGACGTATTTCACTTCTGTGATTAATAACCTTCAAAGATGAGAACCCTCGTGTTGTTTTTGAACTTAGCTCCACCTCACGGTGCCTTTAGGCCTACTCATATGATTCCTACCCAACCATATATATAGTTTTTATTGAGTTTTCAGTGAGTCAGAGAGTTATTGAATTTGACTCTATATATACCGTGAGCGAGCGCATATACAAGTCGCAGTGGGCTCAGGATTAGTGAGAGGGCCTAGGTTATGTGTACAACCCGTGATTCGAGTCAGG